>CM053331.1:41113282-41395782 GCA_028583605.1 Dastarcus helophoroides | reverse complement strand
GATATTTTACTTTATAAGTAACGCACGAAAAACTAGTCTGTTTAAAAATAAAACAAAACGAGCTAATTATCAACTTTAGTGATCGATTATAATACCAGTTAATCGATTAATCTATTGATTTTGTATTGTGGAAATATTAACTGTCCAATAACTATCCAATCGATTCAATGGCCTGTGATCACTCGATATTGGTAATCGATTAATTGATATGCGAAAACTATGAAGTAATCGATGTTATTGAACCTGGCGAAAATCTTAAATAAGGGAAAAATTTGCAGATTCGTTTGACAGAAAATTTAAAAAAATCGAATTATCTGCGTAAAACCATAAAAGCAACAATGAATATTAAATTTGGTTCAATAATCGTAGACGAAGTATATTTTTAAAGTAAGGAATAAATAATAACAATAATAAGACCGAGTCACCTAAGAGGTCACAACCAAACGGAAACACCTTAACCCTCGTGTAGTTCTCGCTCCAGAGACGATGACCAACGGTGGTCGATTTGTTCAATATCGGTCGCATCGGTTTCTAATCGGCCGCATTCACAGCCCCAGATAGCGTAACAGTGGCAGGGAAGCGATACGCGATGGCCTGCTCGAGCAGGGCTTCCTGCAGCAGAGAGCCGCCCCCCAGGGGACATCGGCGCCGCCCGCACAGCTGGCACAGTTCCATGGGTTCGCCAGCTTCTCGGATTCGACGCCTCCATGGTAGTAAATACACCGATCCATTAGATTGCTAGCGATGCGGTTGTGTATGGGGTGTCATAAGTGAGAAGTTTTCAATCGTTTCACGTTAAGAGCTTGGGTGACTGAATAATGCACAGAAAAATCCTTAAATGCTATTTTATTTGGATGTACTACTTATTTTGGGAACGAAGCTCTTTTAGCAGGGAAATTCGTTTTGAGTGTGCTGAAGAAGAAATAATCTAGATAAAACTCTGATGTGGTGGTAACAAATTTATTGAAAACTAGTCTTATAAATAATTAAATATTTCTCATCCTTTTAATTGTTAATAAAGTTTAATACTTATGAACTAGTATATAGACAATTTAAATTTGTTGAGAGTACCCAGATGTTGATTCGTGACATGTTAAATTTAATACGTATTTTCACCCTCTTTAGGACTGAATCTTTTCTTTGTGCTCATTTACGTTATATGGGGAACTCTGGTGCGAAGTTTCATACTTCTAGACTCACCAGTTTCTGCACGTTGTCTGTCAGTCAGTGTTTAAGAGTTTTATTAAGTAGATTGTTTCTCGTTCAGATAGTCTTAGGAATTCATTAGAAACTTTAACCTGTTTGTGAATTACTTAAAGGCAATTTCGGACGCGAGAGGCATTTGAATGTAAGTTAAATTTAGCCAATATTCATTCGACTAAATAAGTTTAAGGTTTTTTAAAGCCGATTATTTTTAAATGTACCTCTTTATAACGTCGTTTATTATCGATTTCTTTTTAATGTCCTTCTTATGTGTATGCATGAAGGTTGGGATATCGATTCTTCATGGAAAAATACATCAATCAGTTGCCTTCAAATTCGCAGCAATGTCGAGAGAAATTAATCGCATCGTGCAATAAATATTTGACGTAGAAATTACGTAAACAGGAAAATTTTAATACATTATTGCATTTCCAATTTTTGAAAAATTTATAAACAGATTAACAATTTTGGGGATCATCCGAATCATTTTTCTGCATGCATCGTTCTTGTCTTCAAAGGCGAGAATACTTTATGTATTAAAACTGTTGTTGAACGATGAGAAAATTGGTAAACTCAAAACATTGTTACGCATTACGTATGATTAGAAATTAGAAAATTCGAAAATTAAGCTCTGAATTTAAATACTTTATTTAGACAAAGAAACAGAATGTAATACATCGAAAACATGAATCAGTTACAGAATAGATCACATTGGGGAGGCGCTTATATTTATAATTCAAACTTACTCGGAAACTTTCCATTTCCAGATATCACTTTTCAATAACTGTCTGGTAACATTCCGTTAAAGGTGTCACCATATAACGCATTTATTAATTTAAAGTTTCACATCATCAGTTCGTTACGATATATTTAAATGTAATTGTAACTATTTCAGGGGCAAGGATGGACGGTCAGAGGGCGCTAGAACTGATGCCCCTGCTCCAAGAACGATTGGTGGTTCTGACGGGCGGTCGTGACCGACGTGGAGGGCCCGTGCTATCATTTCCTGCAAGTCCGCGGAGGGAAAGGGCGAAACCCGAAGATTACAAGCGAATATTGCAGTACTTGATGTCCATCCCCAAGTAAGTAAATCTATGGATTTTCCGTATTCTTAACTTTTAAGTTAAAGTCTTAGTTGATTTTTTCCTGAAACAAATAACATTTTCCTTCAAACTGCTTCCGCTTTAAATTAAATTTTTCTAATGGATGCAGGTGTGTGTTCCAGTTAAAGAAATTTTACTTCTTGTGCACCAAAGTCCGAATTTTCTAGTGAAATACATCCGAGTAAGCTAAACGATATTTTTGTTGTTAACGTTTACGAATTTGCATCGCAATTTCGGTGCAGATGTGGCAGTTTCGTTCGCTATCTGCATTCCTTCATTTCCTTAGTTTCTTATAACTCTTAAATTCCTTCAGCTTTTTAAATTCCTTCAGTTCTTTAGTTATGAACCGAGTGTCTTCTTGAATGTGGGAAACGTCCGAGTCCGATTTGCTCCACTAGTCCGTTACACCTTCAGATTTAATGGCATTGGTAACACTTCGCTGTCGCGCTTTTTTTGATCGAAGGAAGCTTCAGCTGTACTTATGTGCTGGAATGTAAAGTTAGTTTTCCAACGTGACTTATTTGGCGCCTTCGAAGTCAGATTCTTTGTATTTTAAAAACAGTGGAGTTACAAATACAGACTTAAATTCGATATAACTGATCAACCAAAAGTTACGTACCATATTGATGAGACCACCAAAGGACGACAACGGTTGTAAATATTTTCGACTGTAGCGCGTTTGATTGTTTATTTAATTAACGTACAGTTTGGTTCGGTTTAAAAAAGCAAACAGAAGAATCAAGATCATTACTCCCGGGGCTAAAAGCAGTACTTTTCAGCTTGCGAGCCAATTGCTTTCGAAATTCATATGGGAACGTATGCCCGTAATAATAAAGTCCAACAGCCTCGATGCGTATCATCATAACAACTCATTTTCTCTAAATTCCCCCGATTGCTTTCGGCTTTGAAGATGAGTTTATTCAGTTATTAATAAAGTGCAGATTGGATGTTAATTAAAATTTAAATTGGCATCGGCAGTTAATTTCGCGCTAACCGATCGTTGGCCCCAAAATAAAGTTCGTCCGCTCGAAAGGGCGGAATTGGAGCTGCTAGCGTCGCTGAATAATTAGAAATATTATTCGATATAAAGTCGCGTGTCCTTCGTCTGTAATATTCGCGTGTTTTACAGAAACTTCTATTCAAATGACCGCGTTTAAACTGCGCCCAATTACGTAACGAATTTCATTCGCGCTCTTACTAATTAAAGCTGTAATGTAGAAGCCAGCCACCTTCTCATGAACTGGCTTTTAATCGCTTGCAAATTCATTTAAAATAGTAACCAGAAATTAATGAATTTGGATGCGAAGTTTTAACATCTTAAAACATTAAGAAAGTGAGAATTTATTTAGGAAATTTCGAAACTTTTTCTCGAATTTTCAAACTCGAAAGTTGGGCACTTTTCGACGACTCGTGGAACATTCCATATTCAATTTATCCTACATACATTGTTGGTGTGAATTTACGCGCGAAAGAGCGTTTAATTTCCCTATAAATTGACTATTAAAACGCCACAAATTAACGTGACCGACGATACCACGTCAAAAAAGAAAAAACAATTGAGAAATTTAATTGCGCAATGTTCGTTCATAGGCGCTACATTAAAGTGTCATTAAAACGCAGGAACTAGACCGCTACAATGCGCCGTTATCCGTTTGAATACAAAACGTTGTAAAGCTGTAAACAAAAATATGTTTTTATGTCTCGTGTCATCGGAAAAGACGCTCGTCACAATTTTCTCGACGAATTTCGTTTTTAACTTCATCGGGCGAAATGACGAGGCTAAATGTGGAATTCTACGTGCGAAGCTCGCCTTGGGGCTGATTCGTAAAAGTTCTTGGGCAATTGGTCGATTTTCTGGTTCGTGAAGCGCGAAATGTAACATTTCTTAATACGTTTGAATTCGTCGTCGAACTTTAAAAGTTGAGTTTTCAAACTCAATGTTTCAAGTCTTCCACTTGCGGTTTTTGCTAGATTGAGAAACACCATTCCAACTCAATTTTTTTTGATACAGTTCAAGATTCTGAAACCTAAAAAAAAACATGATTCAGGATTTTGTACACCTAATGTCGTTGTGTCCGTTATTAATTAAAATATATTTCTGAAGTGAAGACTTTTAGGCGAGTTGGGCGATTTTTGATGGGGGAATAACTTATTGGGTCGCCTTACCAATAAGCTGTTGCTTCACCAACATGGTAATGGTAACAGCATATCTGTAGCTATGATAGTAACATGTAATAAAATTCACGTGATTGGCGACCGGGGATCGAACCCGGCACCTGCCACGTGGCTGGCCCGCCACCCGTTAACACCACTTTCAATTCTAATTCTCATGTACCGCCAACAATATATAGCTTAAATTGACTACATGGAAAGTTCAGAATGAGAATTAATTTCAGGTTTGTTTATTACATTTCGAGTGTATACATATTTCGATTTGATAACCGTTTCGTTGGCGTGGATCTTTTAAGAAGTGACAATCCCCAGAGCGGCAAATTTAACGTGACAGACCGAACAATAGCTTCATTTTAATTATTCAAAAGCCTTACGACTGCTGTGCGCCCGGTTGAATGTGTCGTCGAAATCGATCAAAATTAAACTTTCAAAGTTAGTTTGTATAATTAAATCGTGTTAACGCGAATAAACCATTCATTTCGGCGTGCTATTCATTAAGATAAACAATGGCGGAATCGATATGCTCTTTCAATGGCAAACTTTATGTAGCTGCCACCGAATTCAGTGTTTAAATTTGCAAACCTGATGCAGATGTTGGAAATAGATTTCGAACTAGTTTATATTATGTATGCATCCTATAAATTCCAATTTTCTTCTATTTTTATCAAGTCCTGAAAACTCCTTGCAGTAGTTTGATTCTAAAATAAAACGTTTTTGGTTTTTGTATAGATTTAAAAAAAAAATTGTCTCAATAAAAGCCGAAATTTTGGGAAAGTCGAAATTTTCAAAAAGTTCATATTTTATAAATTGTACTAATTTTCAAAAAAAAAACTTTGAAATTTTGATGGAAGTCAAAATCTCGAGATTTCTAAAAAACTGAACTAAAAAAAAAATAAGTCGAAATTTATCAAGTTATACAAATTTAAAAAAAATTGAAAATTTTTAAGTGGAAATTAGAAAAAAACGAAAATTTTTAGTGGGAATTTTGGGAAAAAGTCGTAATTTTTAAAAAGGACAAAGTTTGAAAGAAAAAGGTTCAAATTCCAACCTTTTAAAAATTTTCGACTTGTTTCAAAATATCGACTTTCTTTAAAATGTTGAATCCAAAATTTGAATTTCATTTAAAAATTTCGGCTTTTTATTAAAATTTTCACTTTCCTATTAATATTTTAATTTGGCTTTGAAAATTTCGACTTTTTTTTATATGTTGCTTTTTTTCGATTTTTTACTGTCGAGTTTTTTAAAGAAAGTTAAAATCTTTAAAAGAGCGAAATTTTGAAAAAGCCAACCTTTTAGCATTTTCGTTTATTAAAAAATTTAAATATTTTTCGAAGTGGGTCGTGCTAAATGAATCTAATTCTATAAACATAACGAAGTTTCCCAATTATTTGTCGATTTTTGCAAATTCGTTGTATGTTTCAGTGATGATGCACGGGCCCTAGGATTCACTGTATTGGTAGACATGCGGGGGGCGACCTGGTCCACCGTCAAGCCGATCCTGAAGGCTTTACACGAACATTTCCCACCTGGTGCCGTTCACCAAGCGCTCATCGTCAAACCTGACAATTTCTGGCAGAAGCAGAGGACGTCGCTTGGAACACATAAGTACAAATTCGAGGTAAATAACATCGACTTTCAATCGTAGGAAGTTTTAAATCTTTAATGACGTGGGTAAACACGACCATCGACGACATATTTGCGCGATGCATCAGTTACGAAATGGAAAGAATGCTTCTCTTTAATAGCACGATTTTATTTGATGTTAGGATAAATATTTGTTCCAGTTAAATTTACTGGCTTTTGAAAGCTATCACGTGCATCATTACTAACTAAAGCGATTGGGAATATTTCCTAGTTTATGGAACAGAAAGGCGAAAGCTAGAAGATTAAGGTTTACCTATAAAATAGAAGATCTTGATTCTAACTTTCAATTTAGCTAGAGGATTAAAGTTTACCGATAGAATAGAAGATGTTGAATCGAACTTTCAATTTTTTTCAATCCGCATCTTAGATTTTCTATTGCCTCAAAATTGCGTTTATTCGGATTTGCTGTTTGATAAACTTGATTCGATTTTTTTTTTTAGTTTATTTGAATTCACGTATTTGATATCTCGATTCGAATTGTCGATAGTATCGATTCGAATTTTGTATAACATTATCGAATCTGTTAATCCCATTTCATGTATTAGCTAATTTAAATTTCGGTTATCGCTGATATTGCATATCTTCGATAGCTTGCATCTTCGGCAGCATCGATTAAAGTCTGCGTTTGTCTTAATTTGCGTCTTTGAGGATTAGAAGGAAAAAATATTATGTAAAATGACCTTAAGTAAATTTAGGTCAAATCTTACTCCAAAAAATACAACCTGTATTCTCTTGACTAAAGTTATAGTATTTGGTGAATAGTTAACTAAAGTGTATAACGAAAATTGGACACAATTCTGTTTTTTTTAATAGACAAATATGATAAGTATAGAAGCCTTGCCGAAAATAATCGATACGTCTCAAATAACGGCGGATTTGGACGGCAGCCTTAATTACGATCACGCTCATTGGCTGGAGACTCGATTGGCGGTAGAAGAGTTCTCTTGGCAGGCGGCCGATCTTCTCGATCGCCTGGACGACCTCCAGGAGGATTTGGCCAGGAACGACTTCGCCGACGACGTCAGCGGGGCCAAACATAAGATCGACCTGCACAACGACATGAAAAAGAAAATCATGAAGGCGCCTGTCGAGGATTTAGAAATGTTAGGTAGGCACATCACTTTTTTTAAAACACACTCCTATCATTTTTATAAGAAAGTATAATTTTATAACAAATTTCTATCAAAACATACTTCTACAATTTCTAAAACATTTCATATTTCATTGTTAGATTTAATGACTAAGAAACCGATTTTAGGCAAACGACTGCTTCAGAAGGCGTGCGGCGGCGACACCGGTCAGAATGGTGGCGGCGGTGGTGGCAGAGAGGGGGAAACTACGAGCAGTTTGAGTCCGGACGTAGCAGATATCAAAAATTTAGTTTTACAAAATTTAGATAGCATCCACGCTTCGCAACAGCACCTTTTACAATTGTGGCACCATAAAAAGCTGAAGCTGGATCAGTGTTTTCAACTGAGGCTGTTTGAGCAAGACTGTGAGAAGGTGAGAAGCATGCACCGGACTGGCTTTATTGCCCCGTTTATTTTTCAGTTGAAAGCATTCGATGTTTGTTCAGTTAACCGATTCTATATATTCTTAAATTTATCTGCTCGAAATTAAGAAAGTTGTTTGAAACTTTTTTTTGTTTTATTTCTAGCAGACTCAATGGTCTAATTTGTTTTTAAATTGAGATTTTAAAAATCAAACTTTTCAAAAAAATTAGAATTTTGAATTAAGTTAAAATAAAAAAAATGGAAATTTTATAAAATCGGAATTTTAATACAGTCAAAATCAAAAATAGTAAAAGGTTTGTAATTTAAAAAACTAAAAAAAACTAAATTTTTAAACAAAGTCCAACAATTTTAGAAAATTTTCAAATTAAATTGAATAAAGTCGAAATTAGAAAAAAAATTCGATCCAAGGAAATTAAAGTTTTCAAAAAAATCACAATTTTGAGGAAAATCTAAATTTTTTTAAAAAACTCGATACTTGAATCAAAACAAAAGGAAGAAATTGTTGGAAAATGTCAAATATCTGAAGTCAGGATTTTAAAATACAACAATTTTCGACAAAAATTTAAATTCCAAAAAAGTAATAATTTAAAAGGAAACGAAAAAATCAAGAAAACCTTACAGTTTTCCAAAAAAATCCACAGTTTTAAGTCAATATTTAGAAGCCATGCATTGTAAAAAGTCCAAATTTTGAAATAGAATCGAAATGTTTCCTTATTCTGTTTTTCTTCGTATGCAAATAGAATGCAACCTAGATTACAGCATGCAGTTGTCTAAGCGATCATAGATAGCCGGGCTACCAACAACAAACGCTTAGCAAAAGCGGTCGCTGTCTAGGAAGATCCCAGAAGACTAGATTCTGTTTTTAAAAAAAGTATATATCACTTATTAAGTAACTGAAAACTATGTCAATGAAAACCAATTTAGACCATTCTTAATTACTGATTTTTGATGAATCCAAAGTTTAAAATTTTTAAAAACTTTTAACTAAAAAAGTTTTGTTAACCATAATTCGATTCACTATCACTACATTTTCAATAATCATTTTTCAGATGTTCGACTGGATATGTCACAACCGCGACGTATTCTTGGTCAACTACGTTGAAATAGGCCACACCTATCAGCTGGCCAAGCAGCTCCAAGAAGAACACCAGCACTTCACGATGAGCTCCATGAACGTGTACGTGAACATCAACAGGATTCTATCGGTGGCCAGTCGCTTGATAGATGGCGGTCACTACGCCGCCGCCCATATACGCTCGGTCGCCGGCCGTCTCGATCGGACGTGGAAAGATTTCGCCGCCGGTTTGGACGAAAGAACGGCCGTACTGGCGCTATCCGTCATTTTCCACCATAAGGCCGAGCAGTACGTCGACAACGTGCCGTCGTGGAAGTCTTCCTGCGAAAACACCAGTATACCGTCCGAGATAATGGTGCTGGAAAACGCGATACATCAACATCAGAATCTGTACGAGTCCATGTGTCAGGCCTATACTGAGGTACTGAAAAGATGCTCGTACAAATTAAAACCGAAAATTTCTTTGAATTTGTACTATAGTCAGATTTGCAACTTTTTCTAAAAGTGCTGGTTCAAGTTCTAAATTGTTCTTTGTTTTTGTTGTTATTTACGAAATAACTGTCTTAAGTAATAGGCCCCTTTACACTTACAATCTTTTCGCACGATCTTGTCAGGACGCTGGATCTTATTAGGACCTGGATCTTGTCAGGATATTGTCAGGACGCTCGCACGATCTTGTCAGCACGCGCTAATCGCTGGATTCAAGTAGTACCAAATGAATGTGATGTTCCAGTGTTGTCATTAGAAATCCAACATTCCATTCAAACACATTTTTTTACCATGAGTCAATCTCCATGACTTTCATGCAGTTTTTCCCAATTGACGACAATTAGCAACTGAGGCGCCAGAAAGATTAAAAGTGTTAAGGTTCCTATTCTTTATTGTTTAAACGTTTTAAATATTTTTGTTTTTTAAGTTTCATTCTATGACACTCCAACGTTTATAAAATTTAGATTTCAAAGCCAACATATGTTTCTTTTATGCATGTTTTGTTTTTTTTAATCGATGTTAGATTAATCAGCACACTAGGAATTTCAAAATACTTCATTTTGAATTTGTGAACATTTTTCTTGGGATTTAGACTAAATTTGAGTTTAGGTCAAATTGAAGTAAATCGAGAATTTCCATTTCAAATTAAAATTTATTCTGCGTATTGTTCAGCTATTGCAGTTGTTACCATTTTTGAATGTTTTGTAGTTTTGGTTACGTTTATTTGAAATTTTATCATAATTTCTAATGTTGCTATTTCCGTTTCTGTTTATGTTTTATAGAAAAATGCTGTTTTGCCTATTCTAGGTGTATAATTCTTATCAATCGCTCCTCAACGGTCTAGATGTGATGCTTCAAGTGTGCCATAATGTGCCAGCCATGGATTCAGAACCGGAATTGAATACGAAAGCTTTAAATGTATGTTTTGCAGGATTTTACCTGTGGGGGCCACCTTACGGCGTGATTCTGTTTCTCTCTGTGTCTTACTACTTTCAAACCTTAATTTTTAATTTAAAGACAACTCGATCTATGATAATGCCTGCTGATCTTGGTGGTTTCCCCTGAGTATCACTTCTATCAATTGAAAAACTCTGTCATTATATTTAAAGTTAGTTGTAATGTCAATTAAATTTCTATAAAAATTTCTCATGGAATGGTCAGCTTTAGCACATTCAACAGAACATAGTAAAAATTGACCAAGAACCTTGGGTTACATCTCACATTTTGGTTATGAGTTTATGTAATGTTTAAATAAATGTATGAAGTGTAGATCGTTAAAATACGATCTGTTAAAATACGCCAACGTTTCAGATTAATTAAAACGCCAGAGATTTAGTCCAGCGCTTTCTTGTCGAGAACAAGCAGAAGCGATCAGATCAGTAGACATTTAAGATAAACTTAGAGTCTGTCTAAATTCATAGTTAATAATACTTTGGTAAATACTAACATTGGTGTTGGTTGGTGACAGGTTCATAGTACCAGTAAGAAACTGCTCTATCAGTTGGACCATCTGGTTCAAGTCTGCAATCAACCTGGAACTGACAAAAAACATGTAAATATTACTCAAATTTCCACTAATTCGTTTAACTCGATTTAGAAATTAAACGTAATTGATGCATGATTGGTTTCTATTTTTAACCGATGCTGTTGCGGCAAGGCGTTCGATTTGGGGCATTTTCTTTTGCAAGTGACGGTGTTCCTTGAAATAGTGGAAGTTTTTTGTCTGTAAGAGTGGCGTTTTTGCAGAAAACAACGTTACGATTGTAGGAAACGTTTACATAATGATATCTTTAATAAAAAAAGTCAAATCGGCTTAAAGTTAGGAGAATCTAACGCAGAAACCATGAAGATTGCGTTCAATAAGTTTGTTATATAAAAACATTTTGATTAGCGAAGTTTTTATATGACAGAGCGTTATTCAAGGTTTTTTTAAACAAAATTTAATAAGAGACTTTCATGGGTCGATTCTGAAGATTGCAGAATGATGTTTTGTTTAAATTCGTCGATACGATCAGGTGTATATTCATTTGTCTCGCAGTGAGATTCCAACTAATATATTAGGTAGCAAAGTTGAAACAAGCGTGACATGAGCGTAACTAGAGTAGCTGTTAAAAGAGGTCGCTGCTGCTGTGGTGTCTCAGAAAAGCCCCTAATCAATAACGTCTTTGTTGCAACATCGTTTTAATAGTCCCATGTTTTACTACCGGTTTGTTATCCTTATCACATTCGCTTTATTTCTTCGAATCGTCACTTCAAAATATCTTTTGTTTTTATTTTTAAACTACTATTTGATTTCAGTATTTTTCAACCTTTTTTTTGGTAGTGATACATTTTTATTGTTATTGTTTATTGATAACAAAACAGCGTTAAAAAAACGCGCACATAAATGATTTAACAATTTTTTGACTACAAAAAAACGTCTTCATAACGGTCTGCAAGTTTTGAGGACTAAAGAAAAAACCCCATAATCTAATCAGCATCCCAATGAATTTTTGACCAAAAATGGTCATGGCGGCCACAGATAATTTGAATGACTAGTTGCGTTCAGGATCACTTCTTTGATTAACTTAATTTTTATTTTCAAGATGTTTTAAATCATTTGTTACAATTAAAAAAAATTAAGAAACCTTAATTTTTGAAAAATTAAATCTTGTAGTTAAAAAAGTTCTCTTTCAATCAAATTTTAAACTTCAAAAAATAAATAAAATTTCAAAATGATTTAGAACATTTTCGATGACTAAAACAATTTTAAGAAATTTTAGCATTTAATAAATTAAACTTTGTTATTAAAAGGTATTCTTTCAGTCATGTTTTAAATTAAAAAATAAAGAAATTGAATTTTACGAGGAATGGGAATCGATTTAAAAAAAAAATCAAATTTGAAATTCTAGATATTCTTTCTAAATTAAGAACTAACTAAAAAAATCTTTGTTTTTAAAAGGCGTATTCAAAGAAATGAGCCGAGTGTGATAAGAGTAGCGATTTTATTTAGATGTCAAATGTCTGCAATCTATCGTTTCGTTCGTGTCTTCAGGGCGACGGCTCGAAGTACGAGAGTAGGCCGGGCGGCAACCCAGCGGCGGACTACAGCGAGGGAGCCAGCCACGTCCTGGCCGTAATACACCAAATCCTCAATCACCACAGGGCCTTAGAGCAGAAATGGCATTCGAAAAAGATCAAGCTGCACCAGAGACTGGCTCTTCGACTATTCCAGGAGGACGTCAAGCAGGTGAACGGGTTTTCCCACTTTGGCCGCGCGTTTCCCACCTCTTGCCTCAGGTTTCCCACTTCTGACCTCAGGTTTCCCACTTCAGACCTCAGGTTTCCCACTTCTGACCGCATGTGTCCCATTTCTGACCCCTGCGCTTTTGTACTTATAACGTCACGTTTTTCACTTCTGATCTCGGGTTTCCCACTTCTGGCCTTCTGTTTCCCACTTCTGATCTCCTGTTTCCCACTCCTGACCTCCTCTTTCCTACTTCTGACCTTTTGCTTCCTAGTTTTGAAAATAGGTTTCCCACTTTTGACCACAGGTCTTCCACTTTTAAGCACAGGTTTTCCATTGCTGGTCACAGGTTTCCCACTTCTGACCTCTTGCTTCCTAGTTTTAAAAACAGGTTTCCCACTTCTTACCTAGCGCCTTCCCATTTCCGACGACGCATTTTCTCTCTTCTATCGCCTTGTGTTTTCTCAGTTCTGATCCCCACACTTTCCTACTTCTGATCCCCGCTCTTTCCCACTTCTAACCGCAGTTTCCCATTTCTGTTCTCATGTTTCCCAACTTCTGATTTTAGGTTTCCACCTCTGATCTCAGATTTCCCACTTCTGATTTCTTATTTTCTACTTCTGATCTCTTATTTTCTACTTCTGACCTCGCATTTTCCCACATTTAACTTCTTATTTCCCACTTCTGACTTCTCTTTTCCCACTTTGGACGACGCATTTTCCCACTTCTAGCTCCTCGCGTTCTGTCACTTCTCACCCCGCGTTCCCACTTCTAATCTCAGGTTTCCCACTTCTGACCCTACGATTTGCACTTCCGACCCGCGTTTCCCACTTCCGACTTCTCTTTTCCCACTTTTAGTCTAGCATTTTCCCACTTTGACTTAGCGTTCCCATTTCTGACCCCCGCGCTTTCCCACTTCTGACATGGCGAAATATTGAATTTTGCGGTTATTTTTGTCAAGGTTTTGGATTGGTTGGCGAATCACGGGGAGGTGTTCATCAGGAAAAACACCGGAATTGGGAGAAATCTCCAAAAGGCGAGGGTGTATCAGAAGAGCCACGAGCATTTCGAAAATGTCGCCCAGGTGAGTTTTTGAAATTCTCGACTTCTTTTTAACATTTTGACTTGGAAAGTTTTGATTCTGTAAGTTGCGTTCTTTTTTTTTCAAAGTTTCCGCTTTTTCTCGATGACTTTTTTTTTAGTTTAATCGTCTCGCAACGAGCAAACCCATTATGCCTTCAGAGCACCGCGGGTAGGATGTAAATGCTCTTCTTTTTTTTTTAATTCGACTTCATTTACCTTAGTTGCGTGATAAACTGATGCTATTTTGCTCATTTTATTAATGTGTAACCTTTCCGCTAATTAAATTTTCATTTTCTAAATGGCGATTTCATTAATATAATTCAGAGACAACGTAAACTAAATCTCTGGAAAGTCGGAGCATTATCGAGGTTTATTTTAAATAAATTTCATCTTCGCTGTTAATTTATAATTATTGATTTCTCTATAATTCAGGTTTGATTGTTAACAAATATTTTGTTGGTGGAAGCGAAGTTTAGGCCATTAGTAGATTGAAGGGCCGTGTAGAAGGTTTTATCCACTTCAACCTTTTTTGTAATTAAAACCGGAAAAATAATACAAATCCCTTTGAATTCATTCGAATTTGCTTTCAATGAAACGCTTTCAAAGCAACGAGAGGTTATTATATGGAGATTACTGTTTATTTTATATTTGATTGACGCAAATCGCTCTTAAAATATATTTAATTGAAAAATCTCCAACCGCTCCAGCAACATAATACCCCAAATACGAATTGGGAAGTGGTGAAATTTTTTGTCTAAAGCTCGTTTTGCGTTTAACAATTTTCTTGCAGCTTTAATAAAAGTACTTTTTTTACATTTGAACAATTGGTTAGTGTGTTTTAAAAAATTAAAATACTTTTTTACACATACTTAATTAAAATTTATTTGCATGCATTCTTAATTCACCTTGATACTATGAGAAAAAGAGCGAGCCTTCCTAAGCCTTCGTTGAAACCAGTTAAGGTGATTCGTGAATTTAAGAAATGATAAGAGCCGATTTTTCGTTATCAAACGTAAAAATTGTCAAAAACGAAATTATGAAGTGACAACCCTGGACTCGCCCCGCATACGAATGCACCGCTTGGCTTCACATCGTAATGGAACGAATCGTGGTTATGGTTTTATTCGGCCACAACAATAAACTTGGTCCGTAAGAAAGTGAAATGCGTTTCTTTGCCTTCGTCGAATTAGGTCGTTTTTCACGCTTTCGAAGCGCTTTGGGTTATTATTAAAGAGAAAAATTAAATTTTGCTTTGCCATTGCACTGTCGACTTACTATTTCCCAAGTAACTAATTTCAGTTTGATTTAGAAGTGGATTATTTCGGACAAAGACATGATCCTAATTTGTTTTTTGTATGGGAAAATGTAGACGGGCTGACAGACAAATAAAAATCTCGACAGAATGAATTTTCGTATGATGTAGATAGTCATAAAACGACAATTATTTTGAAATTCATCTCAATTTCACATAATGTGTAGATTCTGATTACTAGATCAGCTAGTCACTAGAACCTAGACCAAACGTAATCTATGCGTCTGTGGCCGCCCACGCGAATTGGGCGCAGATTAATCTCCCTGACACCTGAATCGCCGGAACCAGAAAACGCATCTATTTATCCACCATTTCTAAAGACTAATCGTAATCCATCATCGGGGGGGCTATCGAAGCTCGGGGCGCGCGACAAAGCTTTTGTTTCCTCGTTGTCGGCGGTGGGTTTGCGCACGCAACTCGCTGTTGCATCGCCCGCGCCACGGTCTCATTATCCTTATTCTCGCCGTTACCAAACACGAAATTCCAAGTCCGCAGGAGAATCTCTCGAACGCCAAGCACCAACGCAGTTAAGAAGTTGAGGTTGATCCGGGCGAGCGGCGACGAGCGCCCCAGGATCACGTCACGTGGTGCCACTAACTGAAAATCGCGTTTGTGTCTACAACTATGTGATCGTTTGAATTTCGTTCTTGTGTGATTGTTTTGCGATCTGAAGTTTTACACCTGGTAAGATATCTGTGTCAAATTGCGTTTATTGTCGATAACTCAGCCAGTTTGGTGAAGTGTAACTTTGCGCTGATTTTTTACAGTTTGTTCCAAGTTGGTTTCAGGGTTTTATAATTTTTTAGATTCCTTGAATGTCGTACCTTGACCTACACTACACTACACTTTAAAGTCTAGATGTTTTAAAGCAATCACATAAATTTAATTAATTCAAGACGAAAATGCAGGACAAAAAGCGAAATTAAAGAATAATAAAATTCAACGAAGTCATCGAACAAGCACATTGTTACGTGTTAGAATCGATCATAAATATGTTATGAATTTAAACACTTTATTTAGACCAAGAAGCAGAACGAATGACATGAATGGATTATTGAATACTGAATGAATCGATTAAGGAGCGTTTATATTTATATCCAACACTTTCCGAAGGTTGTCATCTCGGGAAAATCTGTAGTATTTTCAAAAGTATATGATGCGGTCACCTGCACATGACTCACTTCGTGATAACAATACTCTGGCACATTCCATAAAGGGGTCCACATACTTCGCTCTTTTCAACACATCAATTCGTTATAATGTTACTGATTGTTTAAAATCTTTGCAAATTAAAATGTTTTAACCTTTTAATACATTTGTATTTAAAATTACCAAAAAATTTAAAACTCTTATTTTTTCTAAAGATTTTAATTTTTAAAATCAAATTTTTGTCCTTTTATTTGGGGATTTTATTAGTCTTTTTGATGGAATTATAAATTTAGAGCTGAATTTCTCAATTTGAATTTGTACTTACTCGAAAAATTCAAAATTTCTGCCGTGAAATTGATTTTTTTGGAAAAATCATCGAAGTTACTATTTTTCAACGAAATTTGGTATTTTATTTCGAATTTGGTAAGCTTTCGATTTTTTAAACTTGAAAATTAAATGTTACTTCTTTTTTTTTTACAAATTTATATGTTTTTATTAAATTCCTGATACCTTTGGCTTTGGAATACAAGACTTCTATTAGTTACAAACTGAAGTATAAGATTCCATTGGGGCCGCAGTCTTATTGACCAAAAGGTCTAATTTTTAATCAGAAGAAGAGCTAGTATTGAATTACGGGGGTTATTTGTTTGGGATTAATATTTATTACCCCTAGAATGCACGAAAGATGATTTGTAGAAGATACATTCGTACATACAGCTTTGTTAGTTCGTTAGTCGTGTATAGTTCGAAAATAATCTATTTTTAAATTAGGGGTGACTGCGTATGATACTTGATAAATCCAATTTGGAAATACGACAGCTGTCGCAGTACTTTCCTGAGGGATATCCCGGCGAAATATAATTCAGTTCCCGTAATGGGGCAGATTAGTAAGCAAATACTATTTTCGAAACTTCCCCTTCGCTAAAGGGCTCTTGGTCAAAACGTCTTGTTTACCCATGTCTTTGAATAAATCCCCCTTTTTTTTATTTATATTCGCCACTTGGGGTCGTAACCACCTTGTTTATTTCAAAGAATGACTCTAATAAAAACTAGACACTTTTCAAACAATAATTTCTCACTTTTTTGGTTGGTTATTACTTTTTTAGGGTTCAGTTCGGGACTTTGAAATAGAACTATACAGTCAAGGACGTGTTCTAATATTCAACGTCCTGGGCACTAGATTTTACCGCCCCGTTACTAATATCTAGCACCAAAAAACTATTTTTTCATTTTTTTTTTACACAAGGAAACTTTCATTTGAAAGAATTTTGCTTCAAGCAGAAAACCTATTTTTTTTTTTTTTTTTGTACAAGTAGAAATTTATCTACCTCAGGTTGTGTCTCTCTGGCTCTTTGGCAACAAACATTCCCCCCGCACACATATTTTGCCCCTTTGGGCATTCTCTCGCGGGTAAGTTCTACTCTCAATGCCCTTGTTATGCACCATTTCGTGGATTATCAAAAGCGTCGTATCGGTGGAAAATCCACCTATTTGTCGATTTTTCGAAACCTTACAAACGCCGTGCAAACTGCATCGTGAATGTCTCTCCCTCGGGCAAAAGCCACAATCCTACAATCGAGTTGATTGCTTGCACGTCTGCCGCGCTCGGATACACGACATGTGCAAATATTATTCAACTTCGGGACCCGAACGAACTTCTATTTGCTTTGCTCTCGTCGATTTTAGATGAATAACCCGCACCGAGAGAAAAGTGTCAATATTTCCGTTCGAGATCGACTCACTCTTGCGTTTAGCGCAAATGTAATTGATGAAATGTACGGCGAATCTTCTGGATTTTGGTTAAGTTAGGTTAGATTGATCGGTGGAGAGATAGTTAAAAAAATGGGCTGCATGGTGAATGGAAAAGTGTCAATCAATCCTTTCGAGATCGACTCACTTTTGCGCTTAGCGTAAATGTAATTGATGGAAGATGCACTGAATCTTCTGCATTTGGTTAGGTTAGGTTAGGTTGACGGCTGGAAAGATAGTTGAGATGGACGATGAATGGAAAAGTGTCATCGACCCCCTTTTTCGCTCAGCGTAAATGTAATTGCTCAGCGACTCTTCTGTATTTTGGTTAGGGGAGGTGAGGTTGAACGCTAGGAAGAAACTTAATAATTTGGGATGGATGACCGGGTGAAAAATAAGAAGGAAGAAGAAATGATTATAGAATGAATAAATGGAGGAAGGACTGAAGGAATTGATGTAAAAAAGATGCAATAAACGTAAGAAGGGAGGAAGGAGCGGGATATAGTTAGAAAGTGGGAAGGATAGATGTGGGCAACAAAGGATTGCTGGATGAATGGTTAGAAGGAAAAAAGAAAGAAAGAAAAGATAGTTGGAAGATACGAAGAATGGAAAAAGTAGGAGTAAATTAATCGATTGGAGAAAGGCAAAATAGAAGAAATAAAGAAAGGAAGGATGATTAAAGGATAGGAAAGATAGGAAAAAGAGAAACGAAGGATGGATAGCGGGAAGACTGGATGAAAATTCAACTCAAACGTTTGATCCGTTTCTAAAATTTTGACTGGAATATGTTTAAAATTTTAGTTCAGTTCGAACGTTTGAGTAGAGATGGTTAAAGTTTAGCAAAGGAAGAAGATGGGAAAGATGATTCGGGAGGGGGAGGAACGATGGGTAGTGAAAAAAATGGATCGATCTATGGATGGATGGATGGATGGAAGGAAAGAAAAAGGAAAAATGATTGCAAGGTACGAAGGGTTGCTAGTGAGAGGAATGGATGGAAGGTTAGAAGGAAAAATGGAAGAAATGAAGAAAGGATGATCGATGGGTAGGAAAAACAGAAAGAAGGGAAACGAAAAATGAATAGGTAGTAGGAAGAATGGATGGAAAGTGAACTAAAACAGTCGATCGTGTTCCTGAAATTTTGTCCGTAATATGTTTAAAAGTTCAGGAACAAGTTCGAACGTTTGAGTAGAGATGGTCAAAGTCTAGAAAAGGAAGAAGGTGGGAAAGATGCTTGGAAAGGGAGTAGGAAGAATGGATAGTGGTAAAATGGATTATTCGATGGATGGATGGGTGAAAGGACAAAAAAGGGAAGAAAGGAAGGAAAGAAAAAAGAAAAAATGATTGCAAGCTACGAAATTACGAAGAAAAATGATGTAGCGCAAGTGAGGAAAAAAAAAGAAGAAATTAAGGAAGGACGTTCTAACATTCGAACTCTGACTCCTTTTTTATAAATTGTTATTCTATCTACTTGCGTTCCATGTGTTGAGGTGACGTTCTTAGATCGAAATTATATTACAAAGTTAGAATTAGTCGCTTACATGTTACATGACATTATGAACGAAACCAACAAAAATAGAAAGAAAGCAGTATAATGTCAGGGCATTTCATTCGGATGTAATTTTCTACTTGGCTGGCTACTGCGCTATTCGACTATAGTTTAGAGGGTGCACGTTTGCTTTTAAAACGACATTTTACCAAAACTATTAAAGTGAAAACTGAAAATTAGTCATCTAGAAGGAATTCTTATCTGTTATTGCCCAATACTCGTTTTAGAAATTTTAAACACACATTTATCTAATGACATGGCTTTATCACGCTGTTCATCTTTGTCCCTTCGAAGAAACAATTTGTTTTGTAATGTAATTAGCCTTCGATGTGAATGACTTGTCGATTTCGCAGATTGTTTTAAACATAATGTATTTGGTGTGTCCATCACGTCCACAATTATTTAACAACGCTCATAGAATACTAATTTAGAATTCGGACTTTCGCTGGTTCAGCTGAAATCTCGTAATTACTTTGGGTACAGTAGCTCAGAAAATTGATTCTAATCTGTGATGTATGATACTCTAGTCAAAATATTGAATATTTCAACTGTGGTGTCATAAATTTGAATCGATTTTCTGGTAATAAATAATTTGAAATAAAACACAGTCAAAATACGAAAAATCTCATCATGAACGAAAGTGGTGGTCTAATTCATTTTTTTCTTCTTCCTAATCTATTTTAAAAATATGGGCAAATGGACAATTTCTCGATGTAGCATCACAGACTGATTAAACTGAAAAATTGGAGAACTGGTTCAATCATAGGAGAATGTGTAACACGGCGTAACGTTTCGTTACGTTACAGTTTGTTGCGCTGTTACATATTGCGATGTTTAGACCTTAAAATTGCGCCGTTACATTTTTTTATTCTTTCGTGAAGTTATAAAGTCCGCCCTGAGACTCGCGAACGACCATTCTAGATATACTGAATTTTGTTCATGATCGGATATGTTTCAGTTACAACTGAAAACGTTGCTCGAATCCGTCGCTTTTACTGTTGATCCTCAAATTCTTAGACTTAGAATATAAAAGTTTTATAGTCTTAAGAGGAATACACGTGACTGTTCCATATTGTTCGGCCACGATAACGAGCGAGGGGAATATCCCAATTAGCAGGGCATAACATGAAACCGTCGTTGTACTCCTATGGAAGACTGCGCTGAAGTTGTTCGGATTCTTTGCAGTTTTTCTTACTTAATTAGAGTAATTTTATTGCTGGGCTCGTAATTGCGACGTCTTAGTGCTAGATAAAAGCTAATTTAATTAATGAATAATCCCGCGGTTGATGGTTGGGAAATCTTGAGAGATTGCTCGAATAAGGCGTTTTCAAGACTCGATCCGAGTCGTTGCTCGTACACCATTTGATACGCAACCTATGCTGTCATCTTTGCACGCTTATGATAATTAATTAACCGTCAGCGAGCGCGCTCATTTAATGGTAGTTGCAGAAACACTACGAGAGGTTAAACACCCGTTGATGTTAGACCGAATCTCTTAGGGCGTGTGCACCTCCGCTGAATGATTCTTTATTTATCATTGGGCATCACCAGGATTTTAAATTTTGATAAATGTAATCGACTTGTGAAAATTTTTGAACAAATAGAGGAAACTCTCGCGGAAAGGAAACCAAAAAATGAATTTATCGTTTTGCTCGTAGCAATCTTTGGACGGGAAGACGTGATTCATTATACACATTTAACCGTGTTAATAGTTATTATCCACGTTATCGCATTGGCATTTAACAACAAAACAAGGAAATAATGGCATTGTGCCGACATTCGCTCATATTATCAACAATGTGACGATTTTTATTATTATTCGATTTCTTAATGCATGAAGAATTAAGAACATCAAACACATAGTCAGTCCCTTTAGATGTCAGGCTTATAGTCTTATCTTAATCTCTTATATTATGGCCTTTTATTTTCCCTGCCAGCTCTGTTTCTTTTTTTCATTTTCTATTTTTTTTTCCGCCTCTTGCTTTCGCTGTTTATTTCTCTTCTCTTCTCTTCTTCCCTCTTATTTCCTCTCTCCCCATCTCTTCTCCCCTGTTCCCTTCTCTTTTCTTCTCTTCTCTCCTTTTCTTTTCTCTTCGCTTTTCTTCTCTTATCTTCTCTCCTCTTCTCTTTCCTTCTCTTCTCTTTTCTTCTTTTCTCTTCCTTTCTCTTCTCTTCTCTTCTCTTCTCTTCTCTTCTCTTCTCTTCTCTTCTCTTCTCTTCTCTTCTCTTCTCTTCTCTTCTATTTTCTTCTCTTCTCTTCTCTTCTCTTCTCTTCTCTTCTCTTCTCTTCTCTTCTCTTTTCTTTTCTTTTCTTTTCTTTTCTTTTCTTTTCTTCTCTTTTCTTCTCTTCTCTTCTATTCTTTTCTATTTCTCTCCTCTTCTCTTCTCTTATTCTCTCTTCTTTCCTCTCTCCCCTGTCCTCTTCTCTCCTCTCCCCCCCTCTTCCTCTCCTTTTTGCTTCTCTTATTTTTCTCCCAGCGTCTTTCTTCCCCCCTTTCTCGTCCTCTTTTGCCCTCTCTATCCCACACTTTTTCCCCCGCGAAATTCTTCAAGAATTGAAACTCACCGACAATGCATTAAACGTCATTGTTGTCATTCTATTTAGAATTCATCGAATTGTAAAGTGCCTAACTCGACTAGCGTAACCACTAAAGTGTTAACATCTGGAATGATATTGGAAATGTCAACGTTGTCGCAAATGTCTCTTCATAATTTTTCTTTAAACGGCCGTAATTAGTTCGGAACGACACGCACCTCGTTTATATGCCGTCATGTGATCCCGGTCTAGTTGCTTTTGCAAGAAAATTAAATACCAAATTGATTTATACGCGGTTATTTCATAATTTACTCCATTTTATCAACATTACGGACGCTGTAAGATACATTTATCAGCGATATATCATAATATTTACCAGACGTAATTGAGACAGTTAATAAAAACGGGCAGACATCTGCCGCGACTACAAAAAATTAATAGGCAAGGTCGACATGCCAACGGACTTTTTTTTTTCTTTTTTCGCGTAGAACTGGTCACAAATTGTAAGTGATGTGCTGAAACATGGTCAGCGTTCGTTACACATCTCAACAACTTGAGCGTCAGTGTATGATCTCGACAGCTCGAACGTCAGCGTATAAGATGTCGCTTGAAGCAATTCAATTTCTCCCCCGCATTCTTAAACGAAGGGTTGGCGATGTAATAATTCTATTATTTTCCCATGAAGACGCATTAAGAATATGAGTTTTATTGAATTATTGGATTCGAAAAGAGACAAATCGTTCTCCTAGGAAATTACGATATTTGACGCCGCCAACAAATCAACTGAAACGACGCTTTGTCCGATTAGATTGAAACTGAAACTTCCTAATTTCTAGATAAGTATTTACCGTGCTGCTTGCTATTTAAAAGTTTCGACTCTATTTTGATATTGTTAGAAATATAAAAGAAAATACAAGCGTACGGATATCAAATTATATTTCGCTTCAATAATTAATGAAATATCGCCAAATAACATGTGAGCGGCGTGTTATCCGAGAGCCTCGAATTGAATAACAACCTCCACTTTTTAATCTGCTTGCAAAAAAGGTTCCAAAAGTACGCTTCAGCGATAACGTTGTTGTCCTCTTCAATTCAGGCGACCGGCGGCGGCTCTAGCAACACAAACATCCGATAAGGAAACCATTATAATCGGCTCTTTTCTAACACGGCCATACTGACAACGGCGACGATCTCGGCGACGCATGTCTCTCGAGTTGATTCTGTAAACAAAAATTTGGCCCAACAAATTGACCATAAGGTCTTCTCCATGGTGGAGTCCTCAGCCATCCACCTGGCTCTACCACTATCGGGACAGAGAACAAATAAACAAACAATTGCATTAAAAAAAAAACATCGTGGAGACCGCAGCCATCCACTTGGCTCTACCACTATCGGGACAGAGACCAAATAAACAAACAATTGTACAAAAAAAAACATCGTGGAGACCGCAGCCATCCACTTGGCTCTACCACTATCGGGACAGAGACCAAATAAACAAACAATTGTATAAAAAAAACATCGTGGAGACCGCAGCCATCCACTTGGCTCTACCACTATCGGGACAGAGACCAAATAAATAAATAATTGCATAAAAAAAACATCGTGGAGACCTCAGCCATCCACTTGGCTCTACCACTATCGGGACAGAGACCAAATAAATAAATAATTGCATAAAAAAAAACATCGTGGAGACCGCAGCCATCCACTTGGCTCTACCACTATCGGGACAGAGACCAAATAAACAAACAATTGTATAAAAAAAAACATCGTGGAGACCGCAGCCATCCACTTGGCTCTACCACTATCGGGACAGAGACCAAATAAATAAATAATTGCATAAAAAAAAACATCGTGGAGACCGCAGCCATCCACTTGGCTCTACCACTATCGGGACAGAGACCAAATAAACAAACACTTGTACAAAAAAAACATCGTGGAGACCTCAGCCATCCACTTGGCTCTACCACTATCGGGACAGAGACCAAATAAATAAATAATTGTATAAAAAAAAAACATCGTGGAGACCTCAGCCATCCACTTGGCTCTACCACTATCGGGACAGAGACCAAATAAATAAATAATTGTATAAAAAAAAACATCGTGGAGACCTCAGCCATCCACTTGGCTCTACCACTATCGGGACAGAGACCAAATAAATAAATAATTGTATATAAAAAAAACATCGTGGAGACCGCAGCCATCCACTTGGCTCTACCACTATCGGGACAGAGACCAAATAAATAAATAATTGCATAAAAAAAACATCGTGGAGACCTCAGCCATCCACTTGGCTCTACCACTATCGGGACAGAGACCAAATAAATAAATAATTGCATAAAAAAAACATCGTGGAGACCTCAGCCATTACCACGGTGTATATCCGGCGTGACGAAATGATACTCAATTTTCCACTCACTCAAATATTTCGGAAATGTCGTGTTCTTGAAAGATGTCCCAGCATCCATAATTATTCTTTTTGGTGTACCAACAAGGCTAATACATTTTGAAGCTTCTCACGAGTCTCGGAAGTTGTGACCGACTTCATGGGCAAAAGAATGCAATATTTGGTAAATGCATCTACTATTACCAGTATGTGCTTGTGCCCATCAGATGAAAGAGGAAGGGGCCCTAGACAATCCATATGCAATGTATCGAAGGGATCAGTGGATTTTTCTATGAGATTTATAAATCCTTGTAAGGGACATGTCCTTGTTTTCTTTACTGCACACACCACACAATGTTTGTTGTAGCGTTTTACAAAATTTCTCATACGAGGGAATCAGACGTGTTAGGCTATTGATTCACAAGTTTTCTCAATTCCTACATGGCATTGCTCGTAGTGGAAAATCCTCAAAGTTTCCCAAACGACTCTGTCTTAGAACGTACCATTGTAAATTTTCAGTTCCGTCATCTGCGCAGGTGTCGACAAGTCCCCAAAATGGATGTCCATCTATGCAAATCTTAGCGGCTCCAAATGGCCTTAATGCAGAGCAAAAACTGATGCTGCGTTTGTCAATCGCAGCTTTGGCAAGACAGTTCGAAATATTATGGCCTGTTTCAGCACAGAACGAGCATACATCACCTTGCCCTTGCGAGGTGACAGCAGATGACAATTGCCGAGAGGATGACTCACCCAATTGGTTGCTTCCCGATAATGACGGAGCATCTGGAAGAAATCTGGATCCCTTCACTCGACAGCCTGCTCTGACATGCCCTAATTTACCACACTGAAAACATTGCTGATTCGATTTTCCCGGACTGTTTAATTGTCTCTCGCCGGCGAAAAACTTTCGTTAACGAATCGAAATATCATCTATTTTATTAGGCATATCTTGAATACTCGTAACTAATGGTTTTACAAACGATGACAAAAACACAATAAGTTCAGAAACGCTTTGACAATTGGCGTTCGTCGCGGCATTACGAACATCGAGCTCAGAAATACCGTGCACAATGAGTTCGACTAAATCGCTTTCTGACCACTTCGCCCGTAAACTTTTTAACTTGGTTAGTTTTTCATGAACGTAAGTTTCAAACGTGTTTACGCGCGAACTATTAAATCTTGCTGCGTCATCAAACAAACGGCCTAAATTTCTTTTAGCAAGAAATAATTCGAGAAAGTCTTTGCAAAAAGTGGCCCAGTCTCGAATTTCTGGATCCCATTGTTCGAACCATCTTTTTGCATCACCATTTGGCGGATTCGTTCACTTCGGGCCGGAAAAATGGTAAGTCGACGTTTTCATTGGAACGCTGAGATTGCAAAGCTTTCACTAATTCACTTATAAGCACTTGACTCGGGTCACTCACATTCTCGGATGATGCCATGGTTAAAACGTAATCCAAATTCAGGCAACCGTTCAGTTTATTGTTTATTAAATCGACACAAAATAATGCCCTGCACAATGGGCAATAGTCCACAAATGCGGCGTCAGTACGATCCCGACTTCTGATGTTAGAAATATATAAGAAAATACAAGCGTACGGATATCAAATTATATTTCGCTTCAATAATTAATGAAATATCGCCAAATAACATGTGAGCGGCGTGTTATCCGAGAGCCTCGAATTGAATAACAACCTCCACTTTTTAATCTGCTTGCAAAAAAGGTTCCAAAAGTACGCTTCAGCGATAACGTTGTTGTCCTCTTCAATTCAGGCGACCGGCGGCGGCTCTAGCAACACAAACATCCGATAAGGAAACCATTATAATCGGCTCTTTTCTAACAATATTATTATTTATTAATTATTAATTGCGTATCCTCAACTGTTAATGACCTCTAAACTTTGATGTATTTTTTTTGTTTTGGCTGAATTGTTTACACGTGACCGGTTTACATAATTAAATTTTATGGATTTTTCTATACTTTTATTGAACAAGTTAACTTATTCGTAAACGGTATAATCCAACTAACGTCGGGGTGCGATTGCTGGTTCATATTTCTATTTCAAACATTTTAGAGCAATTATATGGTGATGTGCTTCGGCTCTTTTTACACAATACCAAAAGTGTGTCGCTTCCAAATAAAAGGCTGGGAAACACTATTCTAGAGCATTTGATATCTCAAAGTGTCGAGTAAACAATTTTGTATCTTTCCTATCCCTAATTGCTGATAGATATTCGACGAAAGCCTCAAACCTATCCGGCTTTCCGGAGCTTCTACTAATAAACCTCTAGTAACAACTTTGAACTGCATAGTCCGTTGTAATACTTGTAGCACTTGTTGCAGGTCTTTAAATTCACCACTCGACTCAGTCGGTACTTTAGTGCTGTCGAGCGCGCTAAAATACTCTGCGCTGACAACAGAACGCAGTTAGGTATCGAAGATGAAAGCCGTCGATGTTTTTCAATGCGTTGCGATTGATTATGAAACTCTGGACACTTTTGCTTTTATTGCCGAGTTAATTATAACTTAATCCGCAGAAACCTGCTTGCGATAGGTCAAGATCTCGTCTGGTTATCACTCTCGAATAAACCAGATATTTCAAGGCGATTATTCAGTTTCGAATCGAGGGAAAACTAGAATACCACAGATTTTCTTAAAAGGTACGAAACTGCTGATTTTACCAAACCCGTTACGTCATAACTTGGCTTCTCATAATTCCTTATTATCTATCGAATGAGATTGAGTTATGTTTATCCATGGAGGAGATCATCCTTCAATCCAAAAATCTGCATTTTATTGCCAAGCAGAATTTCCCCTGAGGGGTACAAAATTTTCAATGAAGAAGAGGGCGCAGTCTTCAATCAAATAACTTAAGTTTTTTTTTGCTGAACGACGAGAATCATTTTCTAGAGAAAGATCGAGATAATTAAAAATTTTCCAGCTGCAGATGCAACCGCGAGTCTAAGGCAGACCAAAACCAATTCCATTGTCTACGCTTTGAAGTTATAACCTTGATATTTCTACATCGAAATGAGATTTAATGAATTCCGTTTAGTGTTTGGTTACGAAATTTAACCAAAACAAAAGCGTCATTGTTCCTAAAACGCCAAATCTATCAACCTTGTCTTCGGGTGTTCCAATGGCAAGCGAGCGGCGACGTCCGAAATCGACGATGTTGATAAATCTGCGTCGATTCGAGCTTGCAACGCTTAAATCGTAAAAACAAAAAAGTAAAAGTGACTTTGTTAGATTTGAAGAAAGTCTAGTTTATGGTCAAATTTCACGCAGATGACGCCCGTTTCTAACCTACTTTTCGAGCGATATCATCAAGTCATTTCGACGTATTGACACATTGTCACGTTCTTGGATGGACGCTCGCTTTATTTTCGTTTTTACGGCTCTCAAAATGACATGTGATAAAGCGAGAATTTCACACGCCGAACGGATGAATTTTCAACCGGGCGTGTTTTCGAATCGCTTACTCGATGAATAAATCACGAATTTACGTTGCGTAATTATGCGTGTGGCGTTCTCTTTTTTTTTGACCACTTCCTATATCAATTATGCGGGCGAGAGAAAATCGACTAAATTGAGGAAATCGAAACATATTATTGATTTGAAATCGACTTAATTTCTAGTTAGTATTGGGCGATTTGCCCAAAACTTATTGATTTGAATTGAGGATTTAATATCAAGTTGTTATTATTATTATTATTATTATTACTTTAGCATGAAAAGAAAATCGTCACTTGTCAGAAATTTTCCCATTGGTCACTTTGGTCACGCAAAATTATTCAAATTATCAACTCGTATTTAACAATTTAGTCGGATCCTTTCTTTTTTTTTCATGAATTTATTCCGATACGAATTGTGCGTTCACGATAAAATGGGGGAAATCTGGTCAGATTAATTTTACGATTGGACTGGTTCTAAATTCAAAGTTCGATCGCTCTTTTATGGTAGAGAACAAAGTTAAAAATTTGAAATTGCGAGGCAATATTTCCTATAGAAAGCTAGAGGAATAGTAAGTAAATAAGGAAAGTAGCTTTGAGATAACATCTCGATAACGTATCGCGGACAAAGGCAACAAAGTGCAGTTTCGTGATGGTTGAAAGCTTCTCCATTAATGGCGTAGAAGCGTCGCAGTTAACATTTTTATGTGCGCTTAACTTCTCCTCTTAAGTTACACACTGTAAACCAACTTCTATTTATTTTTATAAATTGCTATCGAAACGTCGAAAAGTGGAAAATAGTTTCCACTTCCATCACTTTTTTAAAACACTTCATTGCTTTTTCTTTTTTTTTATGGTTAGCCTTCCAGCAGAATGATGCCGCAATTAAAAAAAAACTAACAACTGAAAATGTAAACTGGAAATTATTAGACAAAGATATAAACGGCGACATTTATATTATGTAAAAATAAAATTTAAAAAAATCATAATTTCGAAAATAATGTCTAAATTTCTATAAAAAGTCGAATTTTTGATGTTCGAAACTGTATAATTTCAAAAATATTGTTCAATTTCTAAGAAGAAATACATGATTATAATAAAATAGATTTTGTCAAACTTGATGAACGAAATTAAAAAATATTACTAATAATAATAAATAAAATAATAATAATAAAAATTTAAAAAGTGAACTAGGAATTATAAAGTCGAAGTTTCGAAAAAATTCCCGGACGAGGGGGGAAAAGGAGAAGAATAGAGAGTTATGTTTATTTTTATCATTTTTATGAAAATAAATGACGAATTTCAGTAACATCGCCACTTACAGTTCAACTGTCAGTTTATATTCGAATAATATCGGATGTTGCTGCTGGTTGGTCTCAAATCCGCCTCCCTAGTTTAAATGCCCCTGCGGCTCGTTTATAACTCATGATCAACTTCTCTTTTGTCCACTACATTTGTTTACCCAATCTTCCACAGGATTTAATAATGTCGGAAACAGAACGCAGTTTCTCCTCTGACAGTGACAGTTCTTGAATGCAGCAAATAAAGTTTTAATAAATGTGACGTCTTTACCAACAGCTTATTTAAGTCTTCAAAATATAGAAGGACGGCGATTTAATGCAACTTTAACAGTTAAGATTAATAAAATAAAATTAAAAATCGACAAAAACAATGGAAGTCTTGTGCTAACCCAAACTTAATTACGCGGCTCTTAAATTATAATTATTATTAAAAGTAAATTATTTTTTATTCAGTCACATTCATAATATTTATTTAGCTTCTCCCAGTCGCCGACCGAATCCCCGTCTATATTTAAACCATTAATTCGGTCAAAATGTTATGACAGCGTGTCATTCGAGACGTTTCAAACTCCGTTACACCCGACTTCTTACAAAACGGACGCGACACTTCCGCCCCGCCGCAATTAACCCGTGGCAACTTTTTCGTTTACAGAACACCTACACGAACGCCGACAAGCTCCTGGCGGCCGCCGAGGAATTGGCCCATACGGGCGAATGCGACCCCGACGAAATATACTCGGTGGCCCACGAATTGGAAGCTCACGTGACGTCGTTCGCAGCCAGGGTTGAGCAACGCCGACGTCGTCTGGACCTGGCGGTGCTCTTCTACACGCACGAGAAAGAATTGAACAATTGGGTGGACGAGTTGAGGCAGGAATTGCAGGCGGACGAAAGCGTGGCCGACAGCTTGGAAAATACCGAGAGGCACCTCGAGCAGTTGGCGCAGCACAGGGACCAGAGTTTGGACGCTTGCGCCTCCACCATCGCCCAGGGGGATGCCCTGCTTCAAGAACTGAGGTAAGTGGATTTTAAAAATTGAAAATTTGGAGAAAAACTGAGACGAACTCATTTTGTTTGGTTTTTAGTCGTCAATTTTTTCCCAAAAATTGAAATACAAATCTTATCTCTTGAAACCAAGAAAGATTAAAAAACACAACAAAAATTGCTCTAACGCGTTTCGATAGCCAAGCTATCATTTTCAGAGAGATAGTTTTCTCGACAAGGAGTAGAGTTTATTAATTTTTTTTAAACAAAATGTGGTTAACAAGCAAGTTCAATATTGAAAAAGTAAAATCTTTCTGACGATGCCTTATGCCCGGCAGACGTACGATATTAACGAGGTTGAAGGCGAAATGCAAATTTGGTAAAGCGCACGTTGTGGAATTCAGACCTGGTCCGAAAGAAACAGACACATTTAATGGCTTCTGGATGCGTTGTTCTTTTTATTTTGATAAACCAGTCGGTCGGTCAGTGAGTCATTTTTAGTTCGGTCTCGTTCTTGCGAAGATTCCTCGATGCAGCCTTTTAGGGACCAGAACAATGCGAGCAAAAAATGTTTCAATTGAATTGTGCGCTAGAGGAAGTTTATCTGAGAGATGACACTTTTTGTAACATATAATAAGCATTTTTATTATGTCAAAATTTCGAACTTTTTATCCGTATTATAACGATGGGTATTGCTCAATTCTCAGTTTCTTTTAAGACAAGAAAGACGAGCTTACGATAATAAAATTCTTACCTTTTAATCCTTACTTCGTGGAATTGTTCTATATCTGTGTATAACTGATAAAGTATACATATTTAAACAATAAATACAATAAGTAAATATTTATTCTTAACTATCGTTATGAGTTACATCAATGAATAATAAAATTGACAATTGCTATATATTATTTCATAGTACAAATAACGAAGATATACATCATTTAGCCAATAATTTATGTATTGTTAATAAAACTCTTAAACACTGAGTGACAGACAAAGTATATTTTAAACTGATGCACTAAAATTTCCTATACAATGTAAGTGAGCACTAATTGTAAGAAGGGAATTTTGAAAATTCGTCCCATAGGAGGGATAAATAGGTGATCAAATTTTGTACGGAATTCATCATTTTTAAAGTTAAAAATATCGAAATTGTTGCTTGTGGTTCTGCTTATAAACGAAATTAATTTAAATAAGTTTTACTTTGAAAATTCATCTCCTAAAACACCAAAATGAGAACGAAAATTTGTACCATTTGGGCCATTTTTTAAGTTAGAAACGTTGTCTTAGAATTTTTTTGTTGAGATGTTGCCATTTGTCGATTAGAATTCTTATCTAGTTATAAATATTAAAAAAAAAACGGTAAGAATTTTCCTCCTATTTTAATATGAAAGTTGAGTTTTAGAAGAATTGACTAGATTAAGCATTCGATGACGCTACTCACTTTTTTTGATTAATTTCGACAATTGGTACAGTACTCCAAAATATTCAAAATCCGATATGCAAATCTTGTCCCCTGAAACCAAGAAGTATTAAAAAGCACAACAACGGTTGCTCTAATACGTTTCGATAGCCAAGTCATCATCTTCAGAGAAATACTTTCTCTTTCAGGGGATAAGATTTGTATATCAATTTTTAAAGATAACAAAACTATGTACATATTCAAATATAACGAAAGAATATCTAAAGGCATCAACGAATAAAAAATTCAAGTTTTGTAAAAATGTCCAGGTCAATTGGTGAGATGGACTCCACCGGCTCTATAGCAGCGGTGGAATCGGCTTTGGACAGACTGGCAAAGCAGAGAAGTGATTTGGAAGAACTTTGGTCCGCGAGGAAACTTCGACTGGATCTCTCTCTCCGACTGAGAATTTTTGAACGTGACGCCCTTGAGGTTAGTTCTTTAAAAAAACAACTCATTTTTATTCCATTTTGGAAAAAATCTCGAATTTTCTTCCGTTAAGATTTGAATCGATACCAATTTCATATTAACATGTCTAGGTGTCATCGCAGCTGGAGATGTGGTCGGAGGAGCTCCAGCACAGTGAACTGACCAGAGACATAGCGAAAGCCGAACAATTCCTCCGACTTCACAACGAGAGCGTCAGCCAGATGCAAAACACGGTCTACCAAGTCCTCCAGCAAGGCCAAGAACTCATCCAAGTCTTCGAAAATTCCGGCGTCTGCGTCATGGCCGACTCCCAGTACAACGCCCAAACCAAAGTCCAAGTCCTCCTCGAGTTCCTCCACGATCGCGAAGTCGAACTCGAGGAACTGGCGGAAGTGAAACGCGTCAAACTGGAACAGTGCATCCAGCTGGGTCAGTTTCAAAACGACGCCAACCAAGTAATCAGCTGGATTCGAAACGGGGAATCGATGCTAATGGCCAGTTTCACGATACCTAACAGTTTGGGGGACGCGGAACTTCTAAAAAAAGAACACGAGCAGTTTCAGGTGGCGATAGAGAAGACGCACACGTCGGCGGTCCAGGTGAAATATCGAGCGGATGCGCTCATCAACGCCAATCATTACGACCCGCAGAGCATCAGGGAGATTTCCGAGGAGGTAACCAAGCGATGGCAACAGCTCGTCAGCTGCGCGGAGGAGCGCCACAAATTGGTGACGGCCAGCTTGAATTTCTACAAAACGGCCGAGCAAGTTTGCTCTGTGCTAGATAGTCTAGAACGAGAGTACAGGAGAGACGAAGACTGGTGCGCGAACGGACAAAACGCCGACAAGGCGGCGGCCATAGCGCAACTGATTAACAAGCACCAAGAGCAGAAGGAAGCCTTCCTGAAAGCTTGCACGCTGGCCCGACGGACCGCGGAAACTTTCCTCAAATACACCACCAGAAGTTTGCAATTTTACAACTACCCCAATACGTCGACCAATCACGAAAATCGTGTCAAAGGTATCCTGGAGAAACTCCTAAATCAAGAAAATAAAGTGCTAGAACACTGGACGCAGCGTAAAAAACGCTTGGATCAATGTCAACAGTTCGTGCTCTTTGAACGATCCGCCAAACAAGCGATCGAATGGATCCATGACACCGGCGAATGCTACCTAACTACTCACGCGACCAACTTGGGGAATAACTTCGATGAAACCGAAAGTTTGCTGCGCGAACACAACGAATTCAAAGTCACCGCCAAAGAGACCAGAGAACGGGTGAAACTGCTGATACAACTGGCGGACAGTTTGGTGGAAAAAGGGCACGCGCACGCCAGCGCCATCAAGCAGTGGGTGGCGGCGGTGGACAACAGGTACAAGGACTTCAGTTCGCGCATGGAACAGTACCGGCAGCAGCTGGAGGATACGCTGGGTATACAGGAGGGCGAGAGCGAGAAGAAGGAGCTGTCGATCGATCGCAATTCGGACCCCAGCTTGGAGGCGAAAGTGAAAGAGGCGGCGGCCAAGGATTTGAAAGAGTTAAACGAAGAGAAGCGGCGGTCAGCCAGGCGGAAAGAGTAAGTACCACTGAGGCTGATGAGGTTTCTTCTTCTTTTCTTTCTCAGCCATTTTCTGTCCACTCCTGAACGTAGACCTCTTCTATGCTTCTCCATACTGATCTGTCCTGTGCTAACTGAAACTTCCTATTTCCTTCTTGTATCCTGATATCATGAAGCCATCTTTGTGGTGTGGGCGATATTTAAGTTGCCCAAATATTTCGTAATTGTGTAGCTCCTGTAGGTGTTACAATTTTATTGTTAGTCGAAAAGTTGATAGTATCCAAAATACTGCTGTCAGAATTATAATTTTTTTGAAGTAACCTCGTTACACAGAAGTTTTCCAAAAGAGCGAATCAAAATCGGAACAACCTTTTAAAAGTGGATCCCCAGTTTTCTTGTCAAAGTTATTAAAGGGAGATTTGTTCATTGTCCAAATTTTGAGTTAAAACAATTACGAAAAAACGAAAATTTCAAGGGAATAAGTACATTTTTTAATTTTCAACTTAATTTCTTTTTAATTCTGACGTAAAAATTTCATTTTGACTCATTTTCTTGTTAATAATTTCGAAAGCGAAATAGCTGAAATTGGAATTTAAAAACACTCAAAAATTGAAAACTAGATTTTAAATTAGTTACAATTTTGTCAACATTCGCAATTCTGATTACAGTTCCTTAAAATTTCAAAATTCTGAAAAAAACATTTTGCAAAATTGAACTCGAAACTTCTAGAATAAAAATTTTTAATTTAGACTCCAACTTTGGGCGTCTCTCTGGAAGTACTAAATCTTAAGTCGAAAATTCAAAAAAATTCGAAATTTTAAAGAAAAATAGAAATTTTAATTTTTAATAACTTGAATTTTTTAATATTTTTCTTACTAAAACTTGAACAGTGGAAATCATCAACTTAAAATAGAAATTTTGAGAAAAGAATTCAAATTACGGAATACATATATTTTTTTAATCATCTTCAAGTTAGATTCAAGTTTTCTTCAGTAGTTTTACCTTCACAAAGAAAAGAAGTCATGGGTTACAATTTTCAGATTCATTATGGCGGAATTGCTCCAAACAGAGAGGACGTACGTCAAAGACCTGGAGACTTGCATCAAATGCTTCCTGCACGACATGAGGACAAGTTTGAACGTGCCCCCGCAACTCTCTGGCAAAGAGGACGTCCTCTTCGGCAATATGGAGGAGATTCACAACTTCCACAATTCGATATTTTTGAAAGAGTTGGAAAAATACGAAACCATGCCGGAGGACGTCGGTCACTGCTTCGTGACGTGGGCGCAAAAGTTCGACATGTACGTGCACTATTGCAAGAATAAGCCAGAATCTAATAGCCTGCTGGTTCAGCACGGCGGCGTCTTCTTCGAGGAGTTGCAGAAGAAGCACAAGGTGGAGCACCCCATAGCTGCGTATCTGATCAAACCCGTCCAGAGGATAACGAAGTATCAGCTGCTTTTGAAGGATTTGCAGTCGTGCTGTAACGAGGGCCAAGGGGAAATTAAGGTTAGTAATATCTTTTACTTTTTTCTCTTCTTTTTTTTTTCTCTCTTCCCCTTCTTATTTCTTTTTTCTGCTCGCTGTTCTCTTTTTTTCTTTTCCCTCTTCTTATTTCCCTTCTTCCTATTTTTCCTCTTTTTCTTTATCTTCCTCCTTAATCTCTTTCCTCTTCCTTTTTTGTTCTTTCTTCTTTTCTTCGTTTTTTCACTTCTCCATCTTATTCTTCACTTCTTCCTCTTTTTTCTTTCTCTTCTTCATCCTTTTCTTTCTCGTTTTCTCTTTTTCTAACCCCTCTTCCTCTTCTTCCCTTTCTTCCTCCTCTTTTTTCTTCTTCCGTCCCTTCTCCTTTTTCTTTCTTTCTTTTTCCTCTTCTCCACCTTATTCTTCACCTTTTTCCTCTTTTCCCTGTCTTTCTTTTCTTATTCTTTTCTTCTTTCTTGTTCTCCGCTTCATCTAACTCTTCTTCCTCTTTTTTTCCTCTTCATTCCTTTCTTCCTTCTCTTTTTCTCCCTCCGTTCCTTCTTTCTCTTTCTCTTTTTTTCTCCTTTTCTTCATCTTTTTCTTCTTCTTTCTTTTTTCCTCTTCTTCTTCCTCTTTGCCTCTTTTTCCTCCCCTTCTTGCTCTTTCCTCTTCTTTCTTCTTTTCCCCTTATTCTTCCTCTTTTTCCTCCCCTTCTTCCTCTTTCCTCTTCTTCCTGATTTTTCTCTTTTCCCTCTGCTTCATCTTCTTCCTGATCTCCTTCTTCTTCTCCTGCTTCATTTCTTTCCTGTTCTCCTCTTTTTCCCTGCTTCCTCTTCTGCTTTCTCATCTTTCTTTCTCGTCTTTCTTTTTTTCTTCTTCTTCTTTCTCTTTGTTCTCTTTTAACTCCTATTCCGATTCATCTTTTTCTTCTTCCTCTTCCTTTAGTTTTTGGCTTTGCTCCTATTGCTAGCGCGAGCTCTTTTCCGATTTTACATCATGTTACCGTCCTGTTCTTCAGGTAAGTACTGTGGAGTTGTATTTTCCCTGTGGCGGTGCCTTGTTCACATCTTGGGCGTTTGGACTCGTAATTCGTTCTAAATAGTCATTTACCGACCAATGGAAATTGATATATTTTGGAGTTTAATCGTTTGTACTTTTTTTTACAGGATGGTTTGGAGGTGATGCTGAATGTACCTAAAAAGGCCAATGATGCGATGCATTTGTCGCTTGTCGAGGGCTGTGATGTGTCGGCGGACAAACTCGGCGAAGTTATATTACAAGATGCCTTTAGCGTTTGGGACCCAAAACAATTAATTAGGAAAGGAAGAGATAGACATATTTTCCTATTTGAATTATATTTATTATTTACTAAAGAAGTTAAAGATTCCGCCGGCAAAGTCAAGTATATTTACAAGAATAAATTAATGGTAAGTTCACCATTTTGGCCATTTCATTTCATTAAATATTTTTAAAATTTCCACTTTTTTGAAACCTTGAATTTTTGTTCTAATGTCGACCTTTTGAAAATTTCGAACTTTCGGATTAATTATCTATAAATTTCTGAGACTGTTCAAAAGCTTTTTCTAGAATTTCAAAATTTTTCTGTTAATGTTCTTTCCTAGTGTTTGATGAATCTTTATCACGTGATCTGGAAAAAATATTATTTTTCCTAACAAATTAAGTTCCCTTAAGCGAAAAATTGAACATCTTAAGCCAAGGATTAAAGAATAATCCACAAATTGCGAATTTTTGGAAAAGCATGTCAAAATTTTAAGATGATTTTAATGCCTGAAAAACATTTAAAATTCGTCTTTAAAAACTAAGAAACCTCAGTGAATTTGAAAGCTGAAAAAGGTCTATGATTTTAAAAAAATTAAAAAACAATTGAATCTTATTTTAGGTTTAGGTTAGAAATTTGGCACGGACCTAAGACGAAAGTTAAAAAACGTTCAAACCCTTAAGAATTTGAGAATCCTTTTAACAAGAACAACACTCCCCCTCCTTTGCCAGTAAACGTTATAAGTTGATAATTTTTTAATACAATCCGCTCCCAAAGAATATCGCTATTACGAAACTGTACGAGTTATAATGCAAAAATAAAAACATCAATTTCGCAATGTCGAAGAAACTAAAAAAAAGAAAAATTATGTCATACGACTTTTTTTTGCTCTTGTAGACTTCGGAGCTCGGAGTTACGGAACATATGGAAGGGGACGAGTGTAAATTCGCGGTTTGGACAGGTAGGGCCCCAATTTCGGACTACAGGATCGTTTTGAGGGCCTCCTCCTTAGAGACTAAGCAGTTGTGGGTGAAGAAACTGAGAGAAGTGATACAGGAAACGTACTTTAGCGCCGCCTTACCCCTGTCGTTACCCAAAAGTCCCGCAAAAGTGAAACCGCCCAGTCAAAGGTCAAGCAGGTAAGCGCAAACTTCCTTCCAAAAAATTTAGATAGAGCCTACACAATTAAAGAAATTTCTAGCTAGTTCTGAAAGCTTGAGAAATTGTTCAGCTGTTCTAAGACATGCCTGAAAAATGTATGACGTCAAGGTAGGTTTTCAAGTTTTTAATGAGTTTTCGAACAGCTGAAAGGCTTTCCAAATCATTTGATAATTTTCCAGGTGCTTTAAAGATTTTACAGGGCTTCGAAAGTTATCCTGAACTTTTGGATGTTTTCCTGAACTTTTGAATGTTTTCCTGAACTTTCGAACGTTTTCCTGGACTTTTGAACGTTTTCCTGAACTTTTAAACGTTTTCCCGAACATTTGAAGATTTTTTAGCACCTATAAAGCTTTTCCAAGCATTCTGAAGATTTTTCAGAATCTTTGAAAAGTTTATAAGGTTTTGGAGAACATTTTTCCGTCCCTCGACGCTTTTTAGCTTCCCATAGTTTTTGAGAGACTTCCTGTGCCTTCTGTGGAAAGCTTTAGAATAATTCGTAGATTCCTTGGTCTTTTTAAGGGATTTTCAGACATTTATGGAAGTTTTTAAAACTTCGAGTTTTTTCCAAGCGTTATGAAAGTTTTTTAGAGCCTTTGAAGGGTTTCTGAGAAGCTTTTGCGCTTTCTGGAAAGCTTTGAAATAACTCGTGGGTTCCTTGGTTTTTTAAGGGGATTTTCAAAAGTCCAAGTTTTTAAAGAATTGCGAAGCAGTTTTAAGTCTCAAAAAAAATTTTCAATGCTTTGGAAAACAGCTTTTAAGCAGCTTTTTGTGTTTTGAAATACTTTTGCAAAACTTAGTGCGATTAAGGTAATTTGAAGTATTTTTCAAGAGTTTTGTACAGTGTTTTAAGGGTTTTGAAAGATTTAAAAAATGTTGAAAGATTTTCAAAGGATTGAAAGTATTTCTAAATTTTGGAAGATTTTCAAAGTTTAGGAAAGCCCTTTAGTGTTTCAATGCGTTTCGCTTTTCCGTGGCTTTTAAGAAGCTGCTTGCATCTTCTGAAAAATGTTTGAAGTTATTAGTGTGAGCAAGTGAATTTCCCTGTCTTTTAGGGAATGTTTTAACATAATTTAAAATTTAGAATAGAATTGTATAATTTAGTAAGTAAAAAAAGTTTCTAAAAGGATCTGATAAGGGGAAAGCGGCCGCGATAACGAAAGAAATGGCAGATAAGCGTTCCAGAAATTTTGGCAAACGATAAGCCTTATCTGCCGAACAGTTCTAGAAGCCGGGGGGCCAAAACTATAAAAGGCCGTCAGCTTTTCCTCGAGTCAGTCAGTTAGAAGTCAGTGTAGTTAGTGACTATGTAATTAGTCAATAAGTAGTGAGTTACTGTTCAGTTGAAGTGCGCCGAGTTAATTTGGTAATAAAGTGGGTATTATTCGATAAGTGTAATCAATTCGAACCGATAAAGCCCGTAGCAATATTTAAACATTTTCCAAAGATTAAAAGAACAAAAAAGCTTTTCATTGAGTTTTATCTTCATATATTTTTAAGAAGCTTTATAAGTCTTATAAAAGCTTTTGAACAATTTACTGCAACGATGTGTGTTTTCAAGGCGTTTTCACTGTCATTTGAGTTTTTTCAAGACCACTGAAAGTTCTAAAGAGAAAATTTTCAAGTTTGAAAAACCTACCAATGCGTTTTAGAGCTTCTTTTTGAGTCGAGTTTAAAAGCAAAATTTCGGAAAAAAAAAAGTTAACACTTTCAGTCTAAAGTAAAACTATCAACTATGATTACCGATTCGAAAGAAGTCAACATCCAGAATTTTAAATTTTAAATTTTAAGCGCAGTTTGAATTAATGAACCCTTGAGATGGAGCAATAGTTATTTAACCAAGGATCCGGTATTATATTTAGTTTTTATCTAAGTGTGTCGAGTTGCACATTGTCCCATTAAATCCATAATTGAATCAGATTTACGTTCCCCATTTCCCAACATAAATATTTATGAATTAAAATGTTTTACTCGAAGCACTCCGGTCTATTTTCGTTTATTGAAAGTACATAACGAGATTTATGTACTTAGATCGGCTGGAAAATTCGTCGTTATTGTCGGCCTAGCCGTCGAGCTGATAACCAGGCGCTCTAGAAAGAACGCGTTTGTGCGTTTTATTTTAATTGATTTCTCTGGCAAATCAGCTCGGCAAATATTTACGCTCGCAATTAATTATGATACGAAATCGAGTTTGATTAAAGGAAGATTAAGGCTCAGGTGTTGTTGATTTCGGCACCCCGCTCGCCAGACGCATACTCAGATTTCTCTTTGTTCCAGGGATATGGAGGAGTGCATATCGTTAGACGAAAACGCCGAAAATTTGGACCGAAATTCGTTGGCGTCTTTCGGCTCTGGAAACACCACGGATTCCGATAAGGTAAGATGTTTGGATTAATCGAGTAGAATTAATTCTGAAATGTCTTTTTTAAAAAATTTACTTTTTTTTTTTCATTTGTCATGGAATCACAATTTATGAAACTAAAGCTTCTTCAGGAATAACTTGTGCTTCTAAATTTGTAAGATTTTCTACTAAATTCTGTACATATTTAATTTCTACTCTTTACATTTCAACTTATTTTGTATAATTCATTCCTTTTACAATTTCGCCTTAAAATTTTGACACAAAATGTTGATCTTTTCCTAAATTTCCACTTTTTTTAAAATTTCCAATTTTTTTTTCAAATCTGATTATGTTGACGTATTGTTTTTTGAAAGCTTCTACATTTTTTTAAAATACTCACTTTTTTGAAAGTTTTCATCTTGTTCAAACTTTTGACTAGTTTTCGAAGTTTGGATTTTTTTCGAAAATTTCGACTTTTCCTCGAAGTTTCTACTTTTCTGTAGTAAATTGGATTTTTATTTGAACAATTTAACCTTTTTTTTAAACTTTTTTTTGTAAAACTGTTTTTTTTTTAAATTTCGACTTTTTGATATTTTCGAACTTCTCGGGATTTCAACTTTTTTTGAAAATTTCCACCTTTTATTATCAAAAATTTGATCTTTACTTAAAATTTCGACTTTTTCCAAATTTGTCGATTTTTTCATAATTCTGGTTATGTTAAAATATTCTTTTTTTAAAAACCTTCTATATTTATTCTAAATTTTCCCTTTTTTTTTGGAAAAAATGAATTTTTCTTTAAATGTCGATCTTTTGACATTTTCGAACTTCTCGAACTTTTCTTCAATATTTTTACTTTTTTTATTTAAAAATTTCGCCTTTTTATCATTTTGATCGTTTCTCAAAATTTCGACTTTTTTCAAAAACGTATTTTTTTTAATAAATCTGTTTATGTTGAAATATTCTTTTTTTGAAAACTGCTACACTTTTTCAAAATTGCCACTTTGTTTTAAAAGTGTCCATATTTGTTCAAATTTTTTACTATTTTTCGAAGTTGTGATTTTTTTGAAAATTTCCTCCTTTTTTTCAAGAATTTAAACTTTTCATCGAAGTTTCGACTTTTATGTGGTAAACTAGATTTTATTTGAAATTTTCCTCCTTTTTTTTTCAAAAATTGAACTATTTTCAAAATTTCGATTTTCTTTGTCCGAACTTAACAGTATTTTAACTTTTTTTTTAGAATTTCGACCTTTTATCATTAAAATTTTGGTTTTCTTCTCGAAATTTCGACTTTTATTCAAAGTTTTGATATGTTTTTATAAGTCTGGTTATTTTTTAAAAACCTTTACATTTTTTCAATATTTTTATTGGAGCTGCTGACCTTTTTCTCGAAATTTTGCATTTCTCTCGAAGCTTCCCATTTTTGTAACTTCGATTTTTTGAAAAATTCGTCTGTTCCTGAACATTTTAAATTTTTTGAGGAATCCGCGTTTGAAAGTTTTTCCACAATTTTCCAAGTTGAACATTCTTGTAATTTTAGTGGTTATGTTTAGTACTGTACTCCTCGATGGCTCCTAAATGTTTTTAATCAACTTAGGTGTTGCGAAATTGTGAAAAACGAAATTTTTTTGGCAACGACGCGACGTTCAAATTCGATCGTAATAAGTGGCAAGTAATAAAAGTGGTTTTCCATTTTATTCAAGTTTGACTTCAACAATGAACTGGACCCATTCAACGGCACAAAGTATTTGCATCCAAGAATTTCCAATAAAATTTGTAAGAATTCGACCTTGCTCTAAAATAAAATTTACTTTGCAGAATAAACAATTTATGTGCGTAATAAACCGTGTGCCGCCCGGTTTGTATATGAAAATGGAAATGTGTTATGATATATGCAAAAACGTAAATATCATCGGCTATATTTCCTACTGTTTTACGGTCACCGGCTATCGTAGTCAACTCGACAGACGACGAAAAGAGCGTTAGCTTACGTAAGTTGTCGCACTAAAGGGCAAAAGCGTTTCGTCTGAAAGCGTCCTCCCGTTTAAAGGCGCGGTACATCATCGAAATACCCAAATTTAGTCGCGTGGAAGTAACCTTTGGCGACAGCTGCGATGAAAATGGGAATTATATGCAAATTTTATGTCGAATTGAGAAACTCGCGAAAATAAATGCCAGAAGCGCCATCTGGATGGAATCAAGTACGGTGCTGTAATAAGTTTGCTAGTTCACTTACGATTTTTTAATTGGTGACATTTTTCGTCTGAGGTGATATTGTATAAAACCGTAGTTGACAAAGATTCCCAAACATCCTTTAGGGGTTTCAGGGTTGAAGGCAATAAAAGAATTTCTAAGAAATGTCAAAAGCTTCTATGTTAATTATCTAATCTTCGTCGTATTTCTTAAAAATGATGGGCTGCTTAATTAGTATGACGAATGCGGAAGCGAAAGAACAACAAAAAGAAAAAGTGCATAACACGGAGCATCGCAGACTAGAGAAAATTTTGCCGTCTCGCCAATTATCCTTCGGCGTTGCGGCGGCAACTAAACGGCACGGTTTCCGTAATTAGCAATAAATTTTTGCCGGCATAAGAGACAGTTTACGCGGTTAATGGGGAATAATCGAGTTCCGCTCAAGTATATTTGTGTTCCAGCAATAAACTACGGACAGGCGCTTTCCCCAACCCCGCAGCGTTGCCGCATCGCCCGTTTTCGCCGCAAACCGCCCTTGGGTTACAATTTTAATATCTCCGAAGCTTTTTCGAACGAATTTGTAGTCGTTCGCCCCATTTGGTATTCCGCGTGTAAATGCCGCAGTTTCGGGGCGATGGAGATGTTGGGAATCGCATCTGGAATTAATCGGGCGTCGGAGGTTACAGGGGCGTAAAGTCGGCTTTAATGTCACCGGGTCGCGACCTGCCCAAGCTCAACGTAGGAGAGTAGGCCGATTTGCCCCCGTTTTCTCCAGGTATTTGGACGGCGGTGCACGTCCCCCGACATCCCGCTTTTACATGCAGGCCCACGCGCTGCAACTTCCTCCGGATAGGAAGCCGCATACCTAATTTCACACCTACCGATAAGCGATAACCCACTTAGGGAGCGGGCTGGATGTTCTCAATAGGAATTGCTCCGGCTAATGAGGCGTTATTGTTTTCCCCTTAATTTGATTGCAACCGAGCCGGGTTTGATCGAATTCGTATTGTATATTGCGCGCCTCACTTCGAATTTGAGCTCTGTTTTATGCTTCGTCATTCCTCCACGCTCCAAAATGAAGTTTTTTACGTACCGACAACTCTAACGTAAAACATTCGCATTCGTAAACGTTACGTAGTTGTTTAAAGCCCTGGATAGTTTTTTAGCGTTGGTAACCCCTTAAGAAATGTTGAAAATGTACCCAAGTCCTGCAAAATCACTGAAAAGCTTTTAAAATCTTCTTCAAAAAGACTTGTGAAAGCCTTGAAAAGATTATCCTTGCTACCCCCCTAAGAAATGTTAAAAATGTTCTTAAGTCCTACAAAATCACTTAAAAGCTTTTAAAATCTTCTTCAAAACGTGTTGTGAAAACCCTAAAAAGATCAAGAAATCAGGAAACTTCCCAAATGCTTTGTAACAGATCTTGGCCTCTGAAGTTTTAGTTTAGGAACATTACAAAGTTTTTTTAAGACAGTGGAGAGCTTTTTTTGTTTTCTAATTAGCTTTAGAGTTTTTAAAAAGTTTTCCAAACTTCTAAAAAACTAAATTCTCACTTTTTTTGATTAAAAATGTTCTTCAAATGTTCAAAACTTACCTATAAAGCCTCAAAAAGCTTCCACCTTTCGGAAAATTCTGTAAACGGTTTAAAATGCTTGGGAAAACTTCAGAGAAATATTAGAATGTTCCTCAAAGACTTGGCACGACTGAAGCTTCTCAGAAATATCAGAAGCGTTTTTTAAATCTCCTTAGATTTCAAAATACGATGCAAGTTTGTCCAAAGTTTTCGTAAGCTTTACTTACTACCTAAAAAGTATTGAAAACCCTTTCAAGTCTTAGAAAACCTTGAGAACTATTCAAAATGTTCTTTAATGCTTCAGTTCGACTTTTGAATGCTTCGAAAAGCTCTAAATATCAGGAAACTCTTCAAGACTCCAAAATTCTCATTTAAGTACGTAGCAAAGTTCATCTAAAATCTTGGAGAACTTTTAAGGTTTAACAAGCTTCTAAAAGGCTTCGGAAATGTTCTCATGTGTTGGATGCTATTTAAAAACTCTGAAAATGTTCCCAAATGCTCCAGAAAATCCCTTGAAAACTTTGAACATTCTGAAAGACTCTTTTCGTCAGCAGTTTAAAATATTCTCTAATAATTTAATTCATCTTTTAAAGGCTCTATAGTAAACTTCACGATCTAAAATTTTCATTCAAAGTCATTACAAAGTTCACCTAAAATCTTTGAGAACTCTCGAGTCTTGAACGCTTTTTACAAAAACTTGAGTGGTAAAAAATAATCTTTGAAAACTTCCAACACCTTAAAACCTTCAGAACGACTTTAAGACACTCGACAAGCTCCAAAGTTTGCCTATAACGTCGAAATGGTGGGAAAATTGGCATTTCTCTTGACAATTTCGGGGTCCTTTTTTAAAATTCGAATTTTGAATTAGGAATTTGGATTTTAAGCATGAAATTTCGAAAAAATTGTCTTTGAGAATTCAAGCAAAAAATTATTACAAATTTCAAAGAAAACTTATTAGAAATTTGTAATAATTTTTTTTTCAAATTCTCCAAGACACAACTTATTAGAAATTTGTATTAGAATTTTATTTTAAAATGTGTGTTTTTTTAATTATAAAGTAAACTCGGAAATTTCGAGTTTTTAGGCAAAATTTCCATTCGAAACTCATAATTTCGAAACGTTTTTTCAAAATGTCCAAACAAGTATCTGGCAAATTCTTTTTGGAATCTAGTGTCCAAAATTAAATAGCTAATAGCCGTTTCTCGAAATTTCGAATTTTGAAATTGGAATTTCGGTTTTAAACTTGAAATTTCAAATAAAATATTTTAGAAATGTGGGAAAAATAAATTTGGAGGCCAAATTTTACTAAAAATTTCAAGAAAAATTGATTGTAATTTTCAGTTTTCTTTTCCATTAAAAACTAATCGCCAAAAAGTTCAATAAAATTAATTATCTGGAAAGGTCGAAGTTTTTTCTGAAAATGACGACTTGTAAAAGCAAAATTTTCGTTCGAAACGTCTTTTCAAAATGTCTTAAAGAAGTTTCTGATCAATTTTTTGGCAAGTTCGAAGCTGTTTCTCAAAATTTCGAATTTTGAAGTAAGAATTCCGATTTCCAGCTTAAAAATTAAAAAAAAAACATTTCAGAAATGTTGGAACAATTCTATTACAAATTTGAAGGAAAATGTGTTGCAAATTTTGCTCTTTTTATTGGAAAATATTCACTTGGTTCCCAAAATGTCGATTTCAAGCTTCCAATTTCGAAACGTTTTTTTTTTAGAAATGTCTTAACAAGTTTCGATTAAAATCTCTAAAACTTTGAAACTCAATATTTCGTAAAATACGATTTTGGTTTTAGAATTTTTTTTACAATGTTTTCACCTTTCGTAAAAATATCGATCGTTAAATTCAAAATTGGAACAACAGCATAGCTCTTTAGAAATTCGAAGTTTTTCAACCTTAATCTTCACATTTCGTGTTTAAATGTGAAAATTGGTGTTTTTTTAGAAATTTTGATGTAATATGTAAAGTAATATCAGTTGTTCAAGTAGAAAATATCTCAGAGGAATACAATGACATTACCCAATAAACAACCACTGACGCATTTTTTCCTACTCTGATCTGATCTAATAAAAATAAATCTCAAGGACGCAAAAATAAATTATCCCGTTCAATATAAATTGCGGGAATTGTGTAATGTTTTCGGCAACTTTGGCATCGATCCCCGAAGCGATAAATCCCGTTCGCCGTGCGAAAAAAACCCGATTTTTTATCAGTCGAAGGGAATCCTCTTCTCGCCCGACGCGCCGGCAACGCCGCTCCCGGGCCGCCGAAGTTGCAGGCTCTGTCAGTCCGTCGCCGGGTACGGAAGAGTTCGCTGGAAGCCGCACCGACTTCGTGCCATGTAAACTCCGGCTCATTTTTTTTTTAGTAAAACCGATGGCGGTATCGTGAGATAAAACCGGGGGAGGGCAGATGTCGCGGACCGCGGGGCTTCACTTCCCGCCGCCGAAATGACCGCCGTCATCCTACTGTATCCGTACCAACCCTGGCGGAAAAAATCAATCTCCCGTCGTCAAAGCGTAATTTTAAGATGTCGCTCTGTGATTGTTCCTGAATAACGTGCTTATTGTAGCTTAGGAACTTGGTGCTTATCACGTTTTAAAAAAAAATTCGCACTGCATATCGTTACGGGTATTTTCTAGGGTAGTTATTTCGAGTGTGACGTACGGACGGACGTTGTTTTTTTTTTTTTGGAATCATGTCGAGCGCGAGTGGCAACACTAGTGGTGGTTCGGGGGTTATCCCAAAGACGCAAAAATCTAAGAGGAAGATTTCGCTGCCGTGGTTCCGGCAGGGATCCGTTTCTAACGCTCATCCGACTCTTACGAGGCAGCACACTATCGACACGCCGAGCTCTTTCCAAGCTAGACTACTCAGGAGGCAGCCTAGCCAATCTGCTCTGGTTAATACTTTTTTTTTATTACTTGACGACTCGATTAAACAGAAACTTCGAGTAAAAATCGAAGCCGAGTAGATCAATTTAGCTTCTAATCAAAAATTGATATGTATTTTGCGGTTTCTTCAACAAGAGAATTTTTTCGCGGATCAATTTTTTATATCCTAAAGGCGATGCAGCGCTAGTCAGAAAATTCGGAGTCTAAATTTACTGTAAAATTAGCGTTCAAGTGAAAACATGTTTTGTAAAATTTGATGTGAATGTGTTTGCCAGACTGGGCCACTTGACGGAACACATAAAATTTGATCAGCCGCTACAAAACAGACGACGGTTATTTCAAGTTTAACTTCCTGTTTTTATTTTCAAAAATAACATTCGCGCTTCCAAAATATCTCTATTCCTGAAATTACACCGGGATGCGATTTAAATATCTTTCGAAATTGGATGTTATCAAACGCGAGATGCACTTGCGTCAACAAACACTCTCCTTCACTGCAACGTCATCATTGTCAAAACGCCGCAAATGCACCAAAAATGTCATGGAAGAAGGTGATGATATCCTCGGTGTATTTGTGGGCATTTGTTGGCTACCATTGCAGATGAATTGTAAAACACTCTTCTGAAGATCTTTAGACTTGGAGTATCTCTGAAGTCTATAGTTTTGAAAAACTTCTCAAAACTTTTCACATTTTGCGAAAATTACGAATGTGATATATCAAAGGCGAACTGTACTTCAGCCATCTTTTTCCTTCTTCTAAGAAGCTTTCCAAATTTTGCAAAAATTACGAACATGATATATCAAAGTCAGAATTTCCCTTGAAAAATCTTTTACCTTGAAGTGTCCCTAAAGTCTTCTCTAGTTTTAAAAAGTTTCTCAGGAACTTTCTCAACTTTGTGGAAATTATGAATTTGTCGACCGCATTAGGAACGAAACTTTTCTGGACAGATCTTTAGCCCTAGAGCGCCCCCTCGTTTTGAAAAAATGTTCAGCAGTTTTCAAATTTTATGCACAATAGGAAACTTTAATCCCTCCAAAACAATGAAGATCAAAAAATCTTGGCAAAGAAAGCTTCTTGATCCCTTTGAGTGTTTCTCGGGTTCTGGAAGACTTTTCACTTGTGACTTTGAAAGAGGTTGGTCAGTGGGTCTTCCGCCACAGTCAATTGTCCGGTCCTAGTTTGTCAAAGCCTCGTAAATTACGTTTCTCTAAACATATCAGTCTTGTCATCTAAAACTGTCTGCTGTTCTCTGATAAATCGATTGTTGTGGATGTATTAATAAAGATGACATGTCACACGCTTGTATATAACGAGCACGCGTCGCTCTATTGAAACAAAATTAATGATATGTTGATTTGAATATTGAGGCAAACAATGGGCCAATACTAAATGTCAATTAGCACTCGATGTATCCAAACTGGGTGCAGTCTAAATGAATGAGCATGTTAAATATGGTATCAAATATGAAAGAAATTCTTCTTAATCGTGATTAATTAGTAACTGGATATCACAACTGCCAAAGGATGTGGTTAAATGATAACAGTTTCTGAGATCATGGATAGCTCCAGCGTTCTGTATTCGTTGAAAGAAACATAAAAAATATTCGAGCTTATCATAAACCAATACGCCAGTTTAATTAGAATTATATTAGCGTATCGTACAACTGTTTACTCATTCTCAATTATCTGGTGGATTTGTTTACCTGCGGTGTCTAAATTTATAGCCCATATGCTGTTGTTTCCAGGATGGTTATTTATGTACCCGCAGTATGCAGTCGATGCAACTTTAATCGACTAGAACACAAACTTGACCAAGATTCGATTTTTCATAAGATTTTGCATTCCCAAAGTTGTCAAGGGGCGACTGCTTAGTTTCCCAAATTGATATGTGGTTAGTAATTTTGCTCTTTAAGTTAGTGTTTGAGAATTTCAGAAAAAAATTGAATTTTCAAAAAAAATCACTTTTTTAAATTAAATTCACTCGCAAAGCGCTCAAACCTATCATACCTTTGTTTGACAGGAAAAATTCTGTTCTGTAACTAATTCTACAGTTTGGAAGTTTTATAGAAAAGAGTTTCCATAAACGGGAATCCTTACTGTGCCAAGCTGGACCGCATAAGAATATTTCGCCTCCGACTGACTTATGTGCAGTTCTGGTTTTACATATAAGCTAGTCTTGGGGACCCTAAACAGGGTCAAAGACCTTTTTTTTTTAGTCTTGGAAGTAAACCTATTTTTTTTTGCTTGCAACACTGGCCCTACGTCTCAAATAGCTTAGAGCCTTATCGAGTTTAAATCCGGCTCTATTTATGCGTCTCAAGAATTTTACCCTTGAGGGGGGGGGGCATTTTATAAAAAAAAAACGACCTTTATAATCGAAAGTCAAGCAATAAAGTAGAACTTTTAATCTTGGAATGAAGGGAAAAATATCCAAATTTTACGTAAACTCGGAATTTGTAGAAAAATAAAACAAGCTTAAGCAAAATTTGTAGTTTTTATTTCATTTCGACAAAAACACGAAAATTTCAAAATGCAACTTTGAAACTTTCGAAAAATCGAAATGCAACTTTCAAAAGATCGAAATTTTACTGAGTTTCCAAAAGATCGAAATTTAAAAAAAAGTCAAAAATTCTAGAAAGTTGAAATTTTAGTTTATAAACTTAATTAATTTTAAGAAAAAAAAAGTAAAAATTGAAAGTCTAAGCCAGGACTATTGAGAAAAAAAGTTCAAGTAGAATTATGGGAAAAAGTCTGAATTTCCAAATAAAATCATAATTTATTAGACAAAAAAATCGATAAAAGTCGGAGTTTATTAAATATAATCGATATATCGGAAAAAAATTGTATATTTTTATGGTTGGTGACTTGTCTCTTTTCTACAAGTACTATCATGGAAGATGCTCGCAGGAACTAATAGGATTGATTCCCAAGATTCTTGAGGCGTACTAGACAGTTGAAGACAGCAAATTCCTGTGCGGTCCAGCTTGACACAGTGAGGACTTCTTTCTACGGAGACTTTTTTCTATAAAACTTCCAAGTAATGGAACTTGTTACCGAAAGGACTTTTCCCCAAAAATTATAACCTGTCCTTGTTTAAAAAGGCGGTTAATCGCCATCTATCCTTGTTTCCGCATCCTACTCGCAGTGCTTTGAAAGCATAATGCGAGTGGATTAAACTTTAAAAAAAATAAGGTCGGCATTTTGAAATAAATTCCAGTCTTCCAGACAAAGGCGAAATTTCTAGACTAAAGTCAAAAATTTATTTCAAAATATGTAAAACTATCTACAATTGTGCCGTTTGGAATTAGAAAAAAAGTCAATAATAAATTTTAGACTGAAAATTTTAGCAAAAAAGCAAATTAAACTTTTCAACATTATTCAAAATAAAATGTCAGTTTTTCCCTTTAAATTTCATTAGTGTTCTTGAAATTTGTAGTTTTTATTTGAAATTTGCCTTCTTATTTAAATTTTAACGTAAATTCCTGGAAAAAATCGAAATTTTGAGATGATTTGGGAAAAATTCGAAATTAAAGAATCTTTTTAAACTTTATATTTCAACTTTAAACTTAATATTATGAGAAAAAAGTTGCAATATTGACCAGGCAAGGTCAAAGTTTTCAAAAAGGGGAATTTCAAAATAAACGAATTTGCAAAAATGTTAAAACTTTGAAAAAATCGACATTTTGACTTAGTGCGAAATCAAAATTTTCAAAAAAAGTCAAGAGAGAGGGAGAAAGATTTTAAGATAAGATAAAATAGAAAATTCGAAAATAAACAACAGAATTTCTTGTATAAAATCGGAATTTACAAAAAATTTGTTCCTTCAAGTTAGCATTCGACGAGATCGAAACCGGTCTTTGATTTCCAAACTTCGAATCTAATAAATGTTCACACCTATTGCATTAGAATCATTGCCTTCTGGGAACTTTCCTAGAAAGCAACCACTTCGCTAGGTAGCAGTGTTTCAACTGTTGGTAGTTCAGCTACCTATGATTCCACTATACACGCCTGGAGGGCTGCATGAATTTGCAGTCTAGGTTGTATTCTACTTGCATCTAAAAAGAATGTTGAAATTTGACGAAAATTTCATGTCGAAATTTAACGAAAATTTCGAAATTGCTAATCGCCATCTTTCTTCATTTTCGCCTCTTACTCGCTCCAAAAGCTTAATTGGGATACCATTTGTGAGGTGACCGTCTTTGAAAAAAAATCTCTTGGAGATTGCGGTTTTTTTTTCGAAATTTCTAATTTTTGTAATTCTGAGTTTAAATATGACTTTTTCTAATTCATGGAAATGTAAAAAAAACATTTTTTTTCTATGTCTTCCGATAAAGAATACAATAGATAATGACAACAATAGCCTTAAGCGAGGAAAATCGCTTTTATGTGAACCTGTTGTTGGAAATGATTGCGTTAAAACGCGCCGCGTTCTAATTAAGTAAATGTCAATAGCTGATTACTCGATAGAACCGGATAATTATGCAATAATCCGGCGCATATTGCAAATTGACATTTTCATTCTAATGTGGAAATAGAATGCATATGTTAAACGCGTTAATTAAGCCGTTAATGACATTGTATTTAAATCGATTACGGCGCCATGGTGCATACAGCGCATCGCACCGCTTCTAATAAAGATTTGTTTCCTTCTCCGTGGCTATCGGTTGAAAAATACTCTAAATTTTGATGAGTCTGGATCTACATGCTTATTTGGTCTGTAAAAACTTGAGTTTGAAGCCGGCAAATTGGCTTAATTGTTAGTTGCCAAACTTGAGACTTTTAAAATTTACATTTTTTTCACAATTTTAATTAAAAAAATTGTAAATAACAGGAGATTTCCTGGGCAGATAGATATAAATATGCACGTGATCGTATCAACGAATTTGAACAAAATATCATTCTGTAATCTGCACGAACTATTTAAAAAAATGTTTAATAAATAAATTAACACAGTTAATTTATTTATTTATTATGTTTATTCAAACTAATTTTATAAATGAGAAAGTGTCTTTGAAATTTCGAATTTATTCTTAAAAGTCGACTGTCTAATCTAATTCAAAATTTTGAAATTTTTTCGCAGTCACTTTTTTTTCGAATGTTCATTTCTCGAAATTTCGACTAATTTTTTCAAAATTCTTTTTTTAATCCAGACTTTATTTACTAAAAATTCGGCTTTTTTCTTAAATTTTCGAATTTTTTATTTATTTTCGTTTCGAATTTCGAAGTCTTTCTCGAATTGTGCGATGTTTTTTTCGAAATTTTGTCATTTTTTTTTAAATTCCGTTATTTTTCTTAACATTGGACTTTTTTCTGAAAATTTAAACCTTCTAGAACCTGATTTGTGACGTTTCTAAAGGAGAATTTTTTTTCAGGCCGGGGTACTCGAAATGACGTGGGTGGTGAGCGATTTTACGGCAACAAATCCACAAGAACTGAGCGTGACCAAGGGCCAACAGGTGGAAGTGGTCGAAGCGTGCTCTTCGAAGCCGGACTTTTGTTTGGTCCGCATGCCCACCAGGGGCAACGACAATGATTCTTCTGTGCCTGAAGGTCTTGTGCCTTTAGCTGTGTTGAAACAACCGCCAGCGCCCAGGAGTTCGCCATCGAGAAGAGCTGCGGAACACGAGGGCGGTAAGTAAAGCCTCCCTAATATTGACTGATGCGCCACCAAGGAAGAAGTTTCGAAATTTACCTTAATTCTCGGAGGCGCTCCATAAAAATCGCGAACTATTTCGACGTGCCGTTACCCTTCACTTTCCACCTAATCTTCTTTCGGAGGAGATAGATTCTTAAAATGCCCTGCGAAGCGTTTTTTCTTAGGTTTGAACTACCTGTGTAATAAATCTTCCATTCTATTGGCTAATACTTTGAAAGTTAAATTTTTAGATTTTGCCAGAAGCGAAGGTCTGCTGGGGAACTGTAGAGCAAGGAAACGTCTATGTGATGGTTTTTCCACTATTGAAACGATCATTTTTATAAAAACGACTAAAACCAAACAACTTGTTTATAACTCTCATCGGTGGTCTGTTATTCTCATCAGAGATCTGCGTTAGCTTTTCTCGAAATGCCGCAATGCAACGGACGCGAAGTGTCGTCGAGATGACATCGAAAATCGGGCGCTCGTTTCGGACGCCAGAAGTTGTTCAACTCTAAGATTGTTTTCGAGACCACGTGCGCAGAGCGTAATGTACTCGCTCCCTCAACCCCCGGTAAGCGGTGGGGGATCAATAGATTGGCCGTTACCGACCTTGACCCGACCTCTCGCAGCATCCGTTCGCTTTTGCCTTTCGTGGTGGATATGTGTGAATCTCGCCGTTTCGACCGACAAAAAAAATCACGTTTAGCGCTCGACTATAGCACTTTGAATGTATTATTATTGGGGCATCGTTGGGTCAATCCAGCGGTGTACTTGGAACTTTGCAACTTACTAGAGCGATCCCCAATTTGTAACACTCGATCAAAATTAACGTGACCATTTATTTTTTCCCCAAAACTACTTTTTTTTAAATTTAATGTTTATGTAACCACCTTTTTTTTGTTCCTTTCTTGTTTTTTACATATCATCTGTTTACGGAAGAGTAAATCTAATTTATTGGTTCAGTATAACAACAAGAGCACAGCTTTAACCTATGAGTAATGTTTGATGTGATTCTTTTTCAGTTAAAACCATTTTTATGAGTAATAATAATAGGGTTTTAGATCACGACGTTCGACACTGATAAGATAACCGTAATCAATCTTACATTAGGTTAGTCTTATTGATTACGCTGCTTATTGTGCATCCCCATAATGTTTACCTGTAGAAAATCTAGAATTAAAAAATCAAGTAAGTGATGTTAAATATTTTCTAAACTTAATTCGCCTGTGCTAATTTTTTTAAAGTGTCGCCTTTAAAAAATCGTGTTGTATTAAAAAAAAACGAATGTGCACGCAGCAATTTATATGTTACGAAACAACCACCCGCCCACCCGAATCATTAACAATGAACGTCAATGATCCCCGATGTTGTGCAACCTCATCCAAATCGTGATGTCATTTGCGATCGCATTGCGTCGGTAATTTCGGAATATACTCTCGGCATGCACCCGAACGCGTATGTGGTCCGTTAGTCCAAAAAAAAAGGTCACTCAATGAATAAAGTGACACTAGTCTTTTTGTTTACATTATTAAACACTTTGGACGCCGGCCAGAAAATTAAAATATAATTTTACAAATATTATATTTTTGGGCGCGCAACCTGCGCCCACCAGCCGGCGGTTTAAATCGGGTTTTATCGCAATGAAAACGAAATTGTGTCACAATACAATTGCGAACTGAGGCTCAAATAATTCTCATTTTTAACCCATATTCCCGAATTACGAAATTAGTAGTTTCTTGTCGTCTATAATATAATTAAACCTTGTATTGTGACAGAATTTGTTTAAGAAAAGTGCGGAAAAAAATTAAACTATTTTTTTCTTAATTGTGAAGTAACATCTGAGAAACAAGTTATAAATATGACTGACATATATGAAGTAACGATGTTTTTAAATATTTAGTTTATTATGTAAACTTCCTGGGGTGGCAAATTGGTACCTCGTGGTACACACTTAAGTGCCCCAAGGTAGACACAAAATTAACTTAAAAATAGAGAAAGTGCTGAAAACGAAAAATTTAAATTGATTTTTTTTGTAGAATGTAAAAAAGTTACAGAACATTTATGTTGAATCAATCATTTTCTAATTAATGTAGACATTATAGAGGGGTCCTCTATCGAAAGTGACGTCCTTTTACAAGCTTCTTGACCTTTGATATGATTTAAGCTCCGAATTGTACTCTTCCATTTCTAGCCAAGGATTCTCTTTGATTCTCCAGTCAGGTAAATCGGGTCTAAATAATGCGTGCGTAACCGGCGAAACGCCCCGATTGGCGTTTTAACGGTCAAGGTGCCGAGTTTTCGGACTTGGGCCGCGCCAATGGTCTATATTTGGCGGAATTTCCATGTGAGAATAATTAGTTAAAAGGATTAGAAACAAACACAACATAAATAATCGCGCCGAGCGAGTTAATATGTTCGAAAAACGCGTCAAAGCGGTTTTATCTGGCACGACGATTATTCGGCCTCAGTCATTCCGCCAAGTGTCGTGTAGTCGCCTCTACCCCGCACAACCTTACCAATCGGAATATGTGCTTTTCGCGAAATTGTGCAAACTTGCTGTCTTGCGTTGTCGAGTGTCGCCGTACCAGGAAGCTTTCCATCTAATTGGCTTTGTTGCGTGGAAGCAAAAAAAAAAGGTTCGCTGGGGGTTTTAATTAGGTTTGAGAGTTGTTTGTTTTGAAATGGGGGGTCTCCCGCTGAGTGCATTTGCGATTTGGCGTGCGCTCGCCCCATTCAAGAGATCGCTGAAAGCAAAATTTAAATTATTTCGAGCGTTTAGACAATGTTGTTGTGTTGGAGTGCTTTCCCGACGTTTTTAAGTGAATTAGGAGCGTTCGGCTGGCGAATTTTTAAGTTTGGCAAACGGATTCCTGAAATGGTTTGATTATAACTCGCCTGCTTTGGGATTTTCGCGTTTTAAAAACGGATTCCTGAAAAATTGGGATTGCGAACACAATGTCCTCGGTACCATTAAGAAATTCTTTGATACAAAGCAGTAGTCGTTTCAATTATTGTTTAACTTTTAAGGTATCAGTTTTTGAAAAAATAAATAGCTTAAATAACTGTTGACTTTCTGGAAAAAAAATTGTAAACTAAATGAGATTTTAATGTGCCATCACATTTGGTCTGGAATTAGTTAGAAGGGGCCTAAACAATGTTTCATAGAAAATATTTCCACTTTTAAGCTTCTAACAAAAAAGTTTCCTTGCGTGCCGAAGAGTATTAAAAATGAGTTTTAAAGGGGGAAACTACTCACGAAGCTCTACATTGACTAACGGAATTATTTATTTTGCGACGTCTTATATCGATGAGTTGTCATTATTAATTTAATCGACAATTTGCTCCACTTTACAAAATTAGACACTTCCCTTCGAGGGGAGAACGATTCATCTTATTAGAACGAATTGTTTCCATGTGATTCTCGCTACACTCCCAGTTGAAACCTTCGAAGCTTCCATAGGTTTTTTTTTTGTAAATTTTGTTTATAAAAATTCGTGAAGGTTTGGGAATAGATTGCTTGCCTGCCTAAAAATCTAAACTAAAATGTCTTACAAAAGACGCCCAAGTCGAATTTTGGGAATCCAAATTCCGAAAAAAGTTTAAATTTTTTTAAAAAAAGTTCGAAATTTTGAAAAAGTCATTTGCAAAAAATTCATAAAAATGTCAAGAGTGGATATTTTCGAAAAAGTCGTTATTTAGATCATTGTTTTCAAAAGTCGAAATTTTCAAATAATTCAAAACTTCGAGATAAAGTTAAAATATTCAAAAAAATACCAAATTTTTAAAAGTAGTCGAAATGTACAAGAATGCTGAGATTTTCAACAAAAAGTATAAATTTTCAAAAAATCGAAATATACAAAGAAAAGCCAACATTTGAAAAAAAAATAAACATTTTAGAAACGTCAACATTTTGAAAAAAAGTCGACATTTTCAAAATAGGCAAAATTTCGAACAAAATTTAAGAGCTATAATTCAAGATTAGGTGAAAATTTCGAGAGAATATTGAAATGGCGCAAAAAAGTGTTAGTGTTTTGGTAACTTTTACTCTGCTGCCTCCCAACTTATCGATCATTCTGAATAATAGATGGCATTTATTTCTGGCCTGAAACGGCCCGGCATTATCTCACTTAAACTGTCTAAATTTTTCATGCATTTTATCGACTTTGAGGTTAAATTACTTCTGGAAAAAAGTGGCGCTAGCTGCTGGCCTTTTCAAAGAGTTTTACGAGCCGATTGTCTTCTCATCCTCCAGTCAAGTCCAGTCCAGTTGGTCCTCCAAGTGACCCCAATTTCACAATTTGAATTTGACTAGACCCGTTTAAACCATCTCGTGTTATTAGCCGAATTCGGCAAAATTTCATAATGTTAATCCATCCTGAAAATGGATCTGGCGAATTCCAAGCTGTTGTGCAACGGTAATACTTTATTAGTTTGGTCGTCATTATCGTAAATCTTATTTTTAAAAGCTCTCAATTCGTCGATTGCTTTTTCATGGCCAATAATAAACATCGTAACTGTGAGAATCGAATGAATCAACTGGCGCGAATTTTATTTGTTTGCGTTTACTTAGCGTCTGGAAGATGATCGTCTTGATTCTCTTTGTGAAATTGTCAATCGATTTGTTGCGAAATCAACTTGATACCAATCCGTAGACAGAAGTTTCTAGTGTCGCACCCCTTGTTTATTACTTATTTTTCGATTTAGCTATATTTGGGCGAAATCGACTTGATTCTTCCAGAAATCTATTTTATTCTTGGAGGACATCATTCCATTCTTCGAGAAATCGATTCTACTCTTTCAACAATCAATTGGGTTCTTTTGACAATCGATTCTCTTCTTTCGACAATCAATAATATCGATTCAATTCTACGAAAACTGGAATCAGTTCTGCGACGAATCGAATAATCTTTTAACGATTCGAATTATGGCATCTTAATATTATTTAGGATTCGATTTCTTCAGCAATCGCTGTTTTGAACAATCGATTCAGTTTTGTGAAGAATCGAATAATACTCTTTCAACGATTTGCTAATATCTGATTTTCTATAGATGTCGATTCGATTGTTCGAAAAATCGATTCAATTCTGGGACAAAGAATATTCTTTGCATTCGATAATATCAGGATTCGATTTCTTCAGTACCAATTCGATTCTTTAAATAATCGATTCAGTTTTGTGATGAATCAAATATTTTTTCAACGATTCGATAATATTAGGAGTCGATTTCTTCAGCAGTCGATTCGATTTTTTGAAAAATCGATTAAATTTTGTCAAGAAGCGAATAATATTCTTTCAACGATTCCATTATGATTTGATTTCTTCAGCTATCGATTCTTGGAAAAATCGATTCAATTTTGTGAAGAATAATATTCTTTAGGCTCGATAATATCATAATTTCCTCAGCAATGGATTCGATGTTCGAGAAATCGATTTAAATATGTGATGAATCGAATAATATCTTTTAACGATTTGATAATATAAAGATTCGAGTTCTTTAGCAGTCGATTCGATTCTTTAAAAAGTCGATTCAATTTTGTGCTGAATCAAATCATATTCTTTTAACGATTTGATATCAGGATTCGATTTCTTTAGCAGTCGATTCGATTCATCAAAAAAATCGAATCCGTTTTGTGACGAATCAAATACTCTTTTCAACGAATCGTTAATATTAGGAGTCGATTTCTTAGGCAGTCGATTCGGAAAATCGATTCAACTTTGTAAAAAAAGCGAATAATAATCGCTTATCGAATACTATTCGATAGAATAAGATTCGATAATATAGAGATTTGTTCCTTGAGCCGTTGCTTCGATTTTTCAAAAAATCGATTCAATTCTGTGAGGAATAATATTCTTTGGATTCTATAAAATCAGAATTCGATTTCTTCAGCAATCGATTCAATTTTTAAAATACTCGATTCAGTTTTGTGACCAATCGAATATTCTTTCAAAGATTCGATATTAAGAGCCAATTTCAATAGTCAATTCGATTTTTTTTTGAAAAATCGATTCAATTCTATGATAAATCGAATAATATTCTTTTAACGATTTATCGAGATTTGATTCCTTCAACCATCGATTCGATTTATTTCAGCAATCGATTCGATTCTTTAAAATCTATTCAGCTTTGTTACCAATCGAATATTCCTTCAACAATTCAATAATATCAGGAGTCGATTTCTTCAACAGTCGATTCGATTTTTCGACAAATCGATTCAATTCTAGGATACATTAAATAATATTCTTTCAATGATTTAGTAATATCGGGATTTGATTTCTTTAATCATCAATTCGATCCTTAAAAAATGAATTCAGTCGTGATTTAATTTTTCATGGAAACAAATCGATTTTTCGCATGATGGATTTGAGCTTTTATGAAATCGATTCGAATTTCAGAATTGATCAAATCAATTCGAATCTTAGCAACATTGATTCGATTCTTAATAAAATAAAACTCGATTCTTAACCGAATCAAATTCTTCCGAAAACTAACTCGGAAATTGTTCGGAATTTATTTAATTTTTTTTGAATTCGTTACTTTCTCAAAATTTGGATTTCTAAGATCGACTTTTTTTCTAAAATTTGTCATCTAAAAATTTTTTTCTTAAAACTCGTCTTTTTTTTCTCAAAACTCACCTTTTTCTTGCAAATTCGATTTTTATATCGAAATTCGGTTTTTTTTAACATAGTATTAATGGAGCAAGGTGGGATAGTTGTCCCCTTTGGCGTATGAAGTCAAACAAAAATGCATATCCGGACAGAAAGAGTGTTTCTTCGAAATTTGCCTTCTTTTCCGAAATTTTCTGTCCCAAATATCTCCTCAGGAGTTGACTTTCTTGGGAAAAAATAAACTTTTTTCTAAATTTCGATTTTTTCTCCTCAAAATTTCTACCGCTTTAGATTTAGTCCTTTTCAAAATTTGCAAATTTTCTTTAAATTCCTCGTTGTCTAAAAATGTCGGTGTTTTTTTTTTCTAAAGTCGGATTTTCTGCAAATATCATCTCGTTATCAGAATTCGTCGCATTTTCGAATTTTCGACTTTTATCTTTAATTCGACCGTCCCCCTTTCAAAAAATTCCTTCTTTTTCTCGAAATGCGTTTTCACCTAAAATAAGGATGAAATATTTTTAATAATGTAAAAGTTTCAAGAAAAATAATTTTTTGCAAATTTCAAAGTGAAATAAAAAAGTACAATTTCTAAAAAAAAAATACTTTTGTAAATTAATATTTTTGATTTACGAATTGAATTTTTCCAGACTCACCCCTTCGATGATTCTTTGATGAAGTAGTTTGGCTTCTGGTTTTATTTTCCTGGCTTCCGGAATTCCAAGAGGTGATACCGAATTTCCAAGACTCAGTTCTACAACAAATGTTTTCAAAATTTCTAACCTAAGATCTTACGAATTGCACAAACCTTGAATTTTAACAGCTCACTTTTTATTTTCCGTGCCGCGTGCTCCTTATATCTAGGCGCCACGTTTATCGAGGTTTGTGGACGTCGTTGTAAATTCTCGATGGAATAGGCTCGTAGGCGGTCGCCATATGGCCCCCGGGTTAAGCCAGGTCAAGAATTTTTTTTTTAATATAATTCTCAGCGTTCAGTTTGCGATCGAATCCACTTCTTCGCGAAGTGTTCGATCCTTCAATTATAAAAATACGTCGAAATGGAGGAATTTTAATCAAAATAAATAATTACGCGGTGTCAGCTTTGTTTTCTGTTTATTTGAAACGTTGCCAAGCTGCGGGGCGCCTTGTATCGCGCGCGCCGAGTGAAAAAATGTGGATTCGCTTTGTGTTTCGATGACTGAGAAGTTAGTTTTGGTTTAATTCTTTGATGTTGGCGTAAGGATTTCGAGAGGAAGGTCGAATTCCACGCCATGTTTTTTTTTATGTTTTACGTTGCATTTTTAGGGTTCGTTGAGTACGTTTTTGATTGCTTTTTAGTCTGACCTGCGTATTCTAAAGCATTACGCCATCACCGTTTATCTTGAACAAAGTTTCATTTGATTAAAATTAAACTTGGGTCGCCTTGGCATAAAATTTAACTTATTTCGCCGAGTACTTTGCATGGTACCGTGATTTCCACATACTGACTCATCCGAACATCTAAATAGATTACCACGTTCAGTATACAACATACATATGGTTGTGACGTTCACTTCAATGTTTCAAAGTACTGCATTTAGTACAAGCGATTGTGAGCTGAAGTTGAAGTGAAACGTTTACTTTGTTTGCTCCGCGAAATCTAATATAGACAATTAATAACAGAACACCTTTCTTTAGTGTCTGGATGATAGTGATACGGACAAGGTGTGTTTGTTTACCGTCATCTCGGTGTGACCGTGAACATTCTAAACCTCGATTGCATCGAATCGCCTGACAGTTTAGAATTAATCGTAACCTTTCAGTATTAGCAGTACTCTGCTCGATTCTTTGCGGGGATTTACCCAAATATACGAAATCGGTCTTTTTCTCGAAATCGATTTAGGTTCTCGCGCAATCGTCTCAAGTTTTATCGAAGCCGGCTTAATCGATTTAAGTTTGCGCGAAACCGATTTAATTTTATTCGGTCAGCTTAATTTTTCGGGAAATCGACTTGTTGTGTCCGATTGAGGTAAATGTTTTGAATTCAACCTGGAACTGTCCGGAACATTGGTAATTATTTTCCAAACCATGTGATCATTTCAATTTTTTTGTTAAATCTGAACAATTAGATGCAAAAAAATAGACATTCTTTGAGACTGCCGACAGAAGTAAAATGTGGAAATATAAAAAAATCTCGAGATGTGAAAATATTGAAAATCTGGAAAAATGATTAAAAAAGACGAGATTTTTCATAATTTTCAAAAATTTTACTTGGTCCAAGGGGAAATTTTGATAAAGTCGAAATTTGAAAAAAAAGCCGAATTTTTAATTTCAGCAGGTCTGAATGAAATTGACATCGGATTACCGAACATTTCGTACAAGCGAAGTGCCGGATTGCCGAGATTATACCACAATCCCAAAAAAATACAATTTTGTTAAAATTTTCCATATTTTCGAATTATGTTATAATGAACCTTTTTTTTTACTAAAACCAAATTCAAAATCTTCAGCTTAATCTGGCAATTATATTTTGTTTAGAAATTTTGAACTTCCAATTAAAAACTTATCAACATTCCAAATTTAAACTTGAGTTGGATTAATTGCAGAATCGATGGGTTCTGAGCAGAATGATTCGCATTTTGCAGACGTGCAGGTCTTGCTAAAACAATTTTTCGACACTATTCGATGTTCCCCGAATTGACTCGATTCTTTGCGGAATTGACTTGAACTTTATATCGAACGATTCTGATAAATTGTATAAGTTGATTTTTTTTCTTTCCAGAAAATATCATCAACGATAGCTCCGGAACGGTCAACACATCTTCGCCAGTTAACAAAAGGAAGGGCTTCAGTGGGTAAGTTATTCACATTTCTTTTGGGTCATCCTTTTTTTATAATTTTATTTGCTAAATAGAACCCTCAACCGAAATTAAAATCCGTTGATCTGAGATATTTGTTTTCTGTAAGGGCGCATCCCATTTTTCTTTTTGGTTTCTATTTCTAAAGATAATCTACAACTGAAATTAAAAACTTGATCTGAATTTCGATGTTTTGCTTCAAGAAAACGACCATATCTCGATTTTTCGTAAAAAGAAAATGATCAAAGTTTTTAATCTGTTTTGCGTTGCAGTTGAATTAAAAAATGCGTAATCGGCGACCGGGGTTCCAACCCGCGACCTTCACGTAAGAGAAAGACTTCTTAACCACAGAGCCATCGCCACCACTCCTTTTAATTCTACTTATTCACTTCTCGTACCCTACTCTCACTTCCTAGGGCGTGTTTATTTATTTTTTAGGCGCGATTATCTACTTATTTAAAATGAACAATAACGACGTTTTAAAATAAAGATTAGAGACATCTTTAGTATGAAACATAGAAAGCGTCGAAGCCTAAAACTACGGATGCTACAGAACGCTGCTCACGTGCCCCACAAATTCCATCATCCAAGTGCCTTTACAAACGTAGCCGACTTCATATCAACTTTTCATTTAATTAACCTCGTTGCGACACGTTATCGATTTTGTTTGTTTCGCCGTTATTATGAAATTGCACGATTCCCTTTAGATTATACACGTCCTTTATTAAAAACCGATGTCCGACGAGGATGTATATGGCAAAAATTCAAATGGCCGTGTGTGTCCGGCTTGCCACAGGTTAACGAGATCTCCGATAGATTACAGTCGAAAGTTCCCACATTAACACCGGAAATGGGGCTTTAGAATCCGATGGGGAAACTATTCATCGGCGACAACTTCGTTACCAGAAAAGGCGCAATCTCGTATTTTGGGAGGTGACATTTTCTTCCAATTAATATTTTCCTCTGTTTCTGCTTTTAGAGTATTTTTGTGTTTTTTTGGGGGGTGGAGGATAAGTATTTTTCTTTTTCTTTATTTTTTTTTAGAAGCGGAAGCTAGGTACGTTGAGCAGCGCGAAACTTTTGGTTTCGCATTACCAACATTCTCCAATGTTAATAGTATATTATACTGTAAAGTAGGTATCGAACTGTACTACCTATTACACAGACACTGTATTTCCTATTTCTAAGTTTTCACTTCTGTCGGCAGTCTTTAAGTTTGTCTAATTTTTTTTAAAATGTAATTCGCTTAAAAAAGGTCATTCTCATTTTTAAAAGGTGATTTCTTGCTTCCAATTCTTCTGTTTCTGTATTATTTTTTGTTTTTTTTTAGAGGGGGCGGGGATTTTATGGTTGTTTTTCTTATTTAATGTAATTTCTTCGTAAAATTCTTCGGGCACTCTCCGCAGGTTACCCCCAAAAACTAAATTAAGTAATGTTTCATCCGCGCAACCCTTTCAATTATTTCGTCGTATTTGGATCGGGATTTTTTTTCTATTGTTGTTTCCCGTGGGCAGCTACGTTTACTTTTGTCAGGATTTTAAGCTGACGCCATTTTACGATAAGCCTCCGCATTGTTAGATTTGTCTACCTGGTTTTATCGGAACCCCACACGAATTCCTACGTTTACGGTTTTAGTCAGCTTCCTCGGTATTCTTGCCTACATACTTTGCGTTTATCATATGTGACCTCTGAAGCAAGTGAGTACTTCGGGAATTCTTATGTTCAACTTCAAGGTGAATTTTAATTTCATAATTTTACCAAATCGTTTTAGCCAACAGGTCAGTGACTGTGTTTAATTATTTAATCTTGTTATGATTTTCTTAACGTTATTATGTTTTAAATGTCCAAGAATGGTAACAGCGCGGTTTATTTTTTAATTCTGGTGTAACTGTACTTTGACACAACTTGTTTCACGTTGATATCATAACCTTAATCAATAATAATTTTATTTTTAAACTTACATGAAGTTTAATCATTATATACGTCGAATGTTGTCTAACAATTTTGACGTATTCTATTAAACAATTATTTATTACTATTTTTTGTTGATTTGTGCAATTTAAACACTATGCTTTGATGTCCAATTTTTTTTAAAATTCTGCTTTTTAGAATTTTGAATTATTTTAGAAAACATTGAACTTTTTTGAAAAAATTAGACCTTTGAAAATTTCATCTTTTCTCAAAATTTCTATTGTTCTTCGAAATATCGAATTTTTAAAATTTCGCATTTGAAATTTTTAATTTAATTTTTATTAAAAATTTGAATTTTTTTGAAAAATTCGACATTAGAAAATTTCGAATTTTTTGGAAACTTCTACTTTTTTTTGGCTTTTGAAAAATTTTAAATTGTGCTCGAAATTTTAATTTTTACAAAATTTCGACTTTTTCTATAAAATTTTACTTATCTTAAAAATTTCGACCTTTTTGAAAATTTAGACCAAAAATTTGAAACTCCAAAAATTTGACTTTTTTTTTCGAAATTCTGATTGAAAAATCTCGACTTTTTTTAATAAAGTTTACACTTTTTCGCAAAATTTGGAATTTTCGTCTTTGAAAGTTTTAATTTTTTCTAAAATTTTATTTTTTTCGCGACATTCTCACCACTTTTTAAAATGTCCCAAGTTTTTTGAAAATTTTACTTTTCTTGGAATTTTGTATGATTTTTAAAATTATTGATTTATATATTTGAATTTTTTTTTTTTTGAAAAATTGGCCTTTCATTCAAAATTACATCTTTTTCTCAAAATTTCCATTGTTTCGGGAAATTTCGAATTTTTCTCAAAATTTCACCAGTATGTGTGATTTTTAACTTTCATTAAAAATTAAAATTTTCCTAGAAAATTCGACTCTTTTGAAATTTTCGGATTTTTGGAAACTTCGACTTTTTTTACAAATTTTTGTTTTTTAAAAATCTTGAATTTTGTTCGAAACTTTAAGTTTTGCAAAATTTAAACTTTTTCTATGAATTTTTACTTATGTTGAAAATTTTAACTTTTTTGAAAATTTTCAACAATTTAGATTTTTTTGCAAAATGTTGACTATTTTTTTTACGTCAATCTCTTTCGAGATTTCAATTTAATTTTTTTTTTGGAAATTTTGACTTTTTTGGCATATTGACAGTGTTGCGATGTCTTAAAATATACCTGTCGGTCGCCCTACTCCAGTTTTCTTGCTTGGCCCTGTCACAAGGGATCATAAATTTCATTTAAGGGCAGTAGTCAACAAGTACAATGAGAGAAACCAAGCAACCTCCGAAGAGTAAACAATAAGCCAACCTCTTCTTTTATTTCGTCTACCGCGAGTGTAGTGGTCCTTCGAAAAAGCAAAAACAACGTTTAATAAACCATGCAATCCCCAAATAATAATAGGAAGCCCATATTTCTGGCCTAACGTTCGGGACATTCGTTACACAAGTCGGCCTTACAACCCGACTTAAAATAAAAACAATCAACGCACATCCTCAACATTTTGGTCCTACGAAACGTATCGAACCCAGCCACAACAGACAGAAATTTCGAATTTTTTGAAAATTGCACTTTTTGAAAAATAACGTTTTCAAAATTTCGAGCTTTTCTCAAAATTTCGATTTTTGTAATTTTTTTTTTGAAAATGTGGACTTTTAAAATTGTAACCTGAAAGTACCAACGTTTATTCAAAATTTCAACTTTTCCTGACAATTTTGACTTCTTTTAAAACATGTGAATTTTTGAAAATGTGGACTGTTTTAAAATTTTAATTTTTTTAAGTTTAACTTTTTTTAAATTTTGGTTTCATTCATAGAATGTTTTTAAAAATTTCAATTTTTTTGATAATTTAGTCCATTTTGAAAATTTCGACTTTCTCGAGAAACATTTTCTTAAAATTTAAATTATGTTGAAGTTTCAAGGAAAATCTCAGGAAGAAAGTATTTTCTCTTGCTAAGTTTCATTTTGTTTTAAGATAAGTTTTCTAATTGTAATATAAAAGAGGAAAAAAGTCCAAAAATAAAATAATCCAGATTTCTTGGCAAAAACCAAGCTAAATATCCAACAAAAAATTTAGCACATTTTTTTGAAATAATTCGTTTAAAATTCATCGGACCCAAGGGTGCTTGTTTAACCGATAATTTCCCCAAATAAACACATAAAACTTAATCTTTATCTTATCTCTCTCGTTTACATATTGTTCCAGATTACAATTAATACATGTAGAAAATATTCCTAGGTATCCGCGATGATTTCACGTATTTTTAAATATCCTTCGAATCCCGTCGCACCTCCGTCGCGTTTGAAATGTGCAAGTTGGGCAAAATTATGCGACGTTTATGTCATTGCGGCAAAAGGTATGTACCCTTTAGCCGCCCCGGCCGTGTTATTTTGCTCTAATTGAACCGTTTTGTTATAAAAACGAATGTCGGGGGGTGTCTGTTGTTTCAAGCTTTTAATGACACCACGTACTTTGTTATTCCAGGCGTAAATGGCTACCGCCGCCGCTCAGGAAATTGTCACAAGGCAAAGTGGATAAAACGCAATCGGTCAATCCGCTGGAAAGGCCGCCGTTCAAGAAGACTGGATCCGATAAGAGAATTAAGGTAAGAGGTGCTAGAATTAATGGTCGTTCCGTTCGTGGCCCCTATTAGTCGCTTTTGATCGAGTAATCAATCGAGACTGAGTGAAAGACGATCCCGTTGTTCACGTGAAACTTACGAATCTGTTGAATTAATCATAACACGCGAATGTTAAAGCGTGTTAGTAAATTGAAATATGGGAATGTAGTCACATTAATTGGTTGTAAATGCAACTTTTCTAACTTCTCATAATTAACAGTAACGCACCTTTAAAATTTCAGTCAATTTGTGTACGATGAAGGCAAAGTTAGGAAAGTCACTAGTCATTTTTATATTATGGGTTGCATATCAATAGCCATTAAATACAAGCACCCTCTGCGTGAAATGCGTTTAGATATGTTAAATATTGATGAAAGTTTTGAAAAATTGATATACAAATCTTGTCCCTTGAAACCAAAGAAGGATTAAAAAACACAACAGTTGCTCTAACGCGTTTCGATAGCCAAGCTATCATCTTCAGAGAAATACTAACACCTAATCCTTAGTATCTCTCTGAAAATGATAACTTGGCTCTCGAAATGCGTTAGAGCAACTGTTGTTGTGTTTTTTAATCTTTGTTGGTTTTAAGGGTCAAGATTTGTATATCAATTGTTGAAGATATTTAAAGACGAGGCCGTTACACAAAAAAAAAGTTTTGTAGTTCATAATTTTTGAGTCTGTCATAGATAATCAGAAAATGTCGATTGATAAACTAACTATTAAAATCAGTAACGTTGTATCTCCTCCTCTGTTGTGAAAAGAAGACAAGGAAGACTGTGCTCGCCTCAAGTTTAATACAAATTTTAACGTGATTCCCCACATTTCTGACTAATTTCGCACGTTATGTCGCCTGTGGTGACCCTTATCGAAGCGACACATCCGTTTTTTCGTTTAATCGCTGTCGCACACTTCGTAAGCTTGATTCGAAACGGAACCTTGCGTTTCTAGTGCCACTTGTTGCCCCTTAGTGTGCTCGTGTGAAAATGAAAAGAAAATTTATCAGGCGGCTTTCCTCCTTCTTGAACCCGGTAAGTTTCATTCTTCCGTTTAACTAACTAGATATACAATCGAATCAAAGTCTTTGGGAGGACCCAAAAGCCAAAAGAGGTGTCTTTAAGTGAAGGGTTTTTGGACTTTTGAATTTCTCAATTAAATGTTCTGTAATGAAACAATCAAACATGCCACGAATGAAACTATTTACAGGCAACCGGTTTCGGATTTTCTTGGTCTCATCAGTATAGTACGAGCGAACTGATAGTCAGCTATGTAAATACTCAGAGTTAAAATTTCACCCATTTCTTTTTTGTTCAGTATATTGCAAGTTTTCATTGTTTATATTAATTATAATGATTGTTATTGATAGAAGAGTTATCATATTATAAAATCGTGTTATGATATAGTTTTATAATCAAATAATTTTCATAATATAAACTATCTGGCGATATAGCTCTGCTTCTTAATATGTATAATTCAAAATTATTTTATGGAAATATAGCAAAACATTTCATAGCTTCGAACGGTGGTATGCAGAAAAAAAGTCATTTATTTGTATAGCAAGGATGTTATGTTTATTGAAAGTGAGTCATAAATAAAATTAGCTAAATATTCAGTCGCTCCCCGCTCCTATCAGATGAACTTAATCTTAATATTTTGTTAATTAGCGTGCCGAAACATTACATATTTAGAAACATTTCAAACCGCGTGGCACCGTCGCTTTAAACTACCAAACTCCTAATCGCTCGTTATTATTTCCTACGAAATTAATCGCGATAAAAAGTTTCCGTCGACACGCCAAACTTGACGTCCGTTGTTTTTTTTTTTATAGGTGCCATCCGAAATGGGTAACAAACCGTCGATGTCCGAAGGCGAAGACGAGGACGAAAGACCGCCGTTGTCGCTGAAAGGCGCCAAATCGTTGGGCACCGATCTTACCAACGGCGGCGGCGACGATGCCGACGAAGAACTGGAACTGCCGCCGCCCATGAAGCCCATTCAGGAGCCGATTTTGGTGACGTCGCCGCCGCCCGGCGTCCCGGATATCGAAGAAAATCCTTGCAAGAGGGTGAGTAGAGTTGTTGCAAATTTTTCGCCATCGGCCACTAACGCATTGTAGTACTCCATGACACCAGATTCTATAGAGTTTTGAAATCGGTTTTTGAACTGAAATTTTTATATTAATTGAGAGTTGGTGAGTTGTACAAATATGACATGGATTTATTGGTTTGGTTTGTTGGTTTGTTTTTTGTGTAACAAATGTCTCCTTATAGGTTTTTATATGTGGTTTCAAATATCAGACTTATTTTTATCTTAGATTTGATTTGTTTTATTATAATGTCGCGTTATCGGTCCACCCAGTTAAACACTGGGTTTTTAACTCGTTTATTTAACGGAATAACTGAGTAACTTATTCGTATAACCTTAATTTACAACTCACCATAATTTAGGGTGCGCTTGCAGACTTATATCAGTACTCTATGCTTACTAGATTAGAATATTCAATATCTCGAAGTCTCGATCACACAGTTATGTATTTTCCTAATTACTTGTAAACAGTCGACAGACGTCTCGAATCTATGAATAATTTCTCGACTTTTTTTTAAATTCAATCTACCCTCTAAGGGCAACCCAATTATGCTTTCAGAGTACCGCGAGTAGGACGATTGTGTATCTTTCTAATAATTTTTAAGTAATAAACACCTAGTAAACATTTTGTTTGTATACTTTTAATTGCAAAGTCCATTATGATACAGTTTTTGGACATTAAAATGTTGAATCGTTAGGATACAATATAGAGTTTTGTGTCTTGGGGGCGTTACTTATTAATCATGATTTATCACCATAACATATCTTCCTTCTGCAGGTATCTAGTCTAACATTAAAATCAATAGAGGGTGCTACCACTGCAGATTTGGCAGAAATTGAGCAGATTGTAAAGGAAAGAATGGTGCGAACTGGTTTCATTATTAGTCTTGCGTTTTTTTTTCTGTTTTTTTTTTTATTTTTATATGAGTTATGCACGATTTTGTTTTACATTATGAGTGAAATACCTTTTGACATCCACCTGTACTTTTGACATTCTACCATCACGTCCTACCAACTACTTTCAAATTCAGCTCTTTGGCAAACTTCTTGTCAAACTCAAACGAGTGTCATATTCCAGGAATTTTGTGTTTAATCCCACCCGAAGTATTGATGTTAAACCTGCATCTTGTGGATGAAGCGTGAAACCCCGAGTATTTTCGAGGTTCTTTAACTGCTTTCAAGATCATGCTTGCTGATGCTCTTACCCCCTGCCGCTTTCAGTAGATCCACTTCCCCCCTTACTTAACAAAGAACGATTTTAAAAAAGTTCGTTTGCAGGAGCAACACTCGGAGAATCAAGAGCGTAACTCCCTCGTTAGAGAAACGAGATCGTCCGATGCGATATCGGAGTACAGCGGGGATATCGACGCTCACAGGGATTTAACCGCTCAGAGCTCTAACGAAGCGTCAGTTTTGGCGTTTAGCGGCGACGAAAGCGACAACAAAACTTCGGAGGAAAACGCGGTGGATAACGCGCGTAAAATCGAATCGTTCCTAGAAAAGAGAAAGTTCGTCCTTAAGGAACTCGCCGACACCGAGGAAGCGTACGTGCGTGATCTCGCCCTCATCGTCGATGGCTACATAACCACTATGAAAGACTCCACATGTGATATACCGATGCCCGAGGATCTTGCCAATGGAAAAGACAAAATGGTATTTGGAAACATTGAAGCTATATACGATTGGCACAAAGAGTAAGTTTACACCAACGCTAATTTCAACGCTAAATATCAAATTTCAGTATTTTCTTACCAACTCTCAAAAAAATCATCGAGAACCCAGTGGGTCTGGCCGAACTCTTCAAAAAGTATGAACGCAAACTCTACATGTACGTTGTCTATTGTAAAAACAAGCCGGTTTCCGAGTATATAGTCTCGGAGCACCTGGACACGTACTTCGAAGAGTTAAGGAATAAATTAGGTCACAAACTCCAACTCTGCGACTTACTGATCAAACCGGTCCAGAGGATAATGAAATACCAACTCATGCTGAAAGATATCCTGAAGTACACCGAGAAAGCCGGATTAAGCGCCGAAGCCGACCAAATTAGAGCCGCCTACGATATAATGGTGGTCGTCCCGAAGGCCGCCAATGACATGATGGACGTCGGCCGTCTCCAAGGATTCGATGTAAGTCACGCGAACATAAAACTTGGCGCCCTACTGTTCACCCATCATGATCTGAATATAATTACCAATTTGACCAATGTAGATTTTTAAAAGTTCCAAATTTTGTCTCAAAATTTCGACTTTTGTTTCCAGAGAGTCGATAAACTTCTAGTCTTTCTCAAAATTTTCGGTTTGAAATTAAAGTTTTTGGCTTTCTTTTGATAGAAGTTGATCTATAAAATCAAATTTCGACTTTTTTAAAGTTGGATTTTTTTTTCGAAACTTCAATCCCAAAATTGTTCTGTCAAAATTTTAGGAAAACTAAAAATTTTAACTTATAATTCTGAAGAAAAAATTGGAATAACTCTAAATAATCCAAATACTAAGAAGAAAAAATTGGAATAACTATAAAAAATTCAAATTCTAAGTTGTTCCAAGTCATTAACTCACTTTGAACATAAATTCTTATGCGGAAGAAAGTTTCGGTTCAAATTTGAATAAATAGAAAATTCTCAAAAAATTATATTTTTACATTTTCAGGGCAAGATCACCGCTCAAGGAAAACTCCTGATGCACGGCGTCGTAACGTGTTCGGATTTACCCGGATTGAACGCAATCGGTAAAAATAAGGAGCTCCAAGTCTTCTTATTCGAACAAAGCATAATATTTTCGGAAATCGTCGGCAAGAAGACTCAGTTTACCAGTCCTCAGTACATCTACAAGTTACACATTCAGGTAGGTCCTAGATTCTCTCCTATACGTTTTCCTGTTCCCACTTTGGAAAAATTTACATTTTATATTAATTGACGATCGGTTGCAGGTGAATAAAATGGACCTGAAGATACAAGACGACTGTTTCACGTTAAAATCGACTGATCCGAACCGCTCGGAAGCGGGCGTAATATGCCAAGTACCCCCCGAGGTGCACGACCAATGGGCGTGTACCCTCAGGAACATCGTGCAAACCCAAAAAGACTTCCTCAAAGCGATTCAAAGTCCGATCGCTTATCAGAAAGAGTTAACCAAAGAATCGTGAGTATTGCATCAGCTTGGGCTGCAGATTCAGTTGATTTCCGAGAACTAACCTTGGTTGTGATTTATTTTTTCCACCCGCTTTCTCGAATTAACTCGTTTCGTTGTGATATCGATGTGCGAGCGAAATGTATACTCTTCGATCGAATTGTGATTTTTAAAACGGTGATGGGACTAATTGGATTATTTCGTGATTTATGCACTTTCGACGCTAGACCACGAATTTTTAGAGGTGCATTTTTGACCACTTTGTGCTCTACTCCCGAAGAATTAAAAACGGCGGTACTCGACTTTTCCCCGCATAATAACTCGCTGAACATAAATTACCGAGTCTTTCTTAATGTTAATCTTTAATTATAGCTCGAATTCCTTCTATAAGTAACTCGACAACTAAAGTTGTTCCAAAAGCAGTTTCATTCCTTTTTGTGGTAAAACTGGTGCCAGTGTGAGTGGTAATTCCGCCGTTTTTACTTCTTTCCATTGCTCAACACAGTTGTGCTCATCAACGCCTTCTTAACCTTGAGGCTTTTACGTTCCCGTTGCATTTATTGTGATCACTAGGCGCGTTCTTTTCTGTTCATTTATGGGGTAGGAGCATAAAGAATTCGCCACAAACTGAATAGTTACTACTATTTGCATTATACTCTAACTTAATACTCTTTTATCAAATCTCTATACACATTAAAAGTGAGATACATGTTATAGTTCACTATACTCTTCATTGTATTGATAAGTTAACCATGTAAATAGGGACAAAGATATATGTTTGTACATAAATATTATATTCATTCATAAACGATGGAACACAAATTTTCAATAGAATAAATTATAAAATTCACTGTTGTTTGATTAATCTCCTTTGCATGTTGTTTTTTTTACTTTTTGCCCCTAATTTTCGATTTTTTTTATACAAATTCAGAGTCTTAATTTTAAGTAGTCTTAGTTAATTTTAATTTTTTCCCCTCTTATTTTAAATTTTCCTTTAAAACTTTTTATTTCTTTAATAACATTTATGTGTTCTTAAAATTTAATGACTTGGTAGATCTGAATTTTTAAATATAATTATGCTTTTAATTTTAATTTTGTTGCTCATTAGATTACATTTTTTGTTCATATTGGTTAAATTTTTTTCTTCTAATGTTGATTTATGCGTTTCCGAATTTAATTTTTATGAATTTTTGATTAGTTTTTTCCCTGCCCACTGAGCTCCACTTCTGATGACTTACTTATTCGAGCAATTTTGAATTTTACGTTATTTTATATTTTATTTTTTTTGCTTTTAATGTTAATTATATTATTTGAATTTTCACTCTTTTCTTTTGATTTTTTTCTTCTTTATTTTTCTCTTCTCAGTTTTTCTGTTTCCTATTTTTTTAAATTATGAACACTTACATTTTATTTGTTTTAAAATTTCTTTTTTTTTACTCATTGTTTAAATTTTTTGGTACTTTCTACCCCAAATTTTGAGTTTTTAACATTTTTGTTTCAATGTCTTCTTGAATTGGATTGTTATCTTTCAGTTAATTATTTTTTGATGCTTTTTTTTTGTAGTTAATTCCGAACTTATTCTGATATAAAAAAAGCTAAATTTTTACTTTATGATTATAAGCTGTGTTTAGTTTTATCATTTTTATCTGTTGATCTTCATTTTCTAAGATATATTTCTATAAATACTATTAATTGAGAGGTAAGTTGGAACAGAAATTCACTTTTTTGCTGAAAAAGTTATTAAATCATGTTGTTACATAAATGTGGTCGTTTTTTTCTTTCAATTGGCACCTGAATGAAAAATATTTATGCACAAAATAGGTCAATTGTATTATTTATTATTATTATTTTCTTTTGAATGCACTAATGTGTGAATGTGTAATATTTTTACTTTCTTGCATTTTTTTGCCTAATTCTGAGCCATTTAATAACAAAAAGTTAAATGAAGCATCCAGAACATTTATTTTTTTTTCTGTATGACGCATTTTGAACTAAGTGATCAAATAATCAAAAACATTTCAATTTTTTTCATGATTTTAAAACACTAAAATTGATTTCTCTTTTGAACTTTTTGTGTCCAACTTCCATCAGTTAAATATTCTGTAATGAAACATTTGAACGTGCTACAGTTAAAAATATTTATAATCAAGAACCATAAACTGATTTCGGCATTCCTTAGCCTCATCAATATGACACTGTCGCTGTGAACATTTCCAACGTGTGGTCATTGGGCAGCTGCATCAATACTCGTGAGATTTAAATCCTATTGAGTGACTTTTGACTGACTTTCGACTGCATTTTATGAGGAACATTTTTACTATACGCCATTGAAATAATTATTGTTGACAATTACAACCATGTAACCGTATTTAATACTATAAAACCCATAATATAAGTTAGTTGCCTTAATACTAGTTACCTTTGTGATTTAAGTTTCATAGTATGTAATTTAGTTGTAACAACTAATTTTCATTTCATAATTAATTATAAATTCAACAAATTAATTATAAAAGTGGCACTATTTTCCTAATAAAAATTTTGAATTATTCGGACGGATTTCGCTTTCCAAGGATGAAAGTTTGACAATCTTGATTTTTGAGTTGAACTCGTGTTAACCTGACTGACATTACCTCACTCGGTTCTGACACTTCTTCAAAGATATCATCAGCACCAAATCCTCAAATTAATATAAACTCGAAGCAGATTAACCTAGAAATTAAGAACTAATATTTAAGAATATTCCTATTTGTTAAAAAAAATGCCGAATTAAATGCTTAAATATGCAAGAGATTGGGGTAATTTCCTTTTTTATGCAATTTTCTGTTAATCTTTTAATGTGGCTTGCACCTCTTACTTTCTACTAAACTCCTGCATGCTTTACCGAGCTTTTTATTTCACACACCCCCCACACTTATCGTTTTTTCCCCTGTAAATAGTCCGTTTGATCAAGCGTCGCCCTGGGACCCCACCACCTACAGAAACACGATTTCCATACCGGCGACGTCCGATACCAACTCGGTGGCGGCAGACGTCAAAGTCAAAAGGAAGACTGTGCATTACACGCACAAGGCGAATACCATCGGCATACCCACCGAGAGCGACTTCAACGGCAGCCACGATGCCAAAAACGTCCACCGACCAAGACTGAACATATTCGGCGGGTTTAGGAATACGCTGAGATCGAAGCACAAGAGCGATTCGGTGACGCTGGATTCCCCCAAGGAGGGTGAAAAAGGAGATTCGCCCAGACGATGGTCGGAAGCGAGTACGCATACATCGGTAAGACTTTTTGGTATATTGATAGATCGATTTGGGCCGAGCTTTATTTATTCTTAAATTTAATAATTAGACCGTCTGAGTTTGACTCTTAAAACGTTTGAATTAGACCATTTAACTCGTTTCAGTTTGACATTTAACTGTTTGAGTTTGACTCTTGTTTGACTATTAGAAGTAGTTTGATTCTTAAACCATTTGAAGTTAATTCGTTTCAGTTGAACATTTGATTTCTTTAAATTTGAAACTTAATCTGTTTGACTTGACTATTAGATTGTAAAAATATTACTCTTAGACTGTTTGAGTTTAACTCCTTTCAGTTCGACATTTAAACCAGTTAAGTTTGACTCTTAGACCATTTAAGTTTGAGTCTTAGACCATTTAAGGTCGAGTCTTGGCACGTTCGAGTTTGAGTCGTTTCAGGTTGACGTTTAAACTGCTTGAATCTGACTCTTTAGGCTTTTTAGTGCACGCGTGTTTTGTTATTAAGTAGATCAAAGTTACTCAGGTTGCTTTGAGTTTTAAGCAACTGGAATTTTCTATTTTCCTGTATGTAGTAAACAACTAGAAATGATCGCCTGATTAGATAACAAAAAGGTTTTAAAATATGCCCAACTTCAATCATTTGCCTGTATATGATCGAATTCGGGCATAGAGGTTCCTTGCTGCGTTACTACATTTTTATAAATTCGTTTTAAGTCGATATGTCAAAATTGCAACATAATGTGCACGAACATTTTTTAATGTTTTCTTTTCTCCTTAGGTACATTAGCGTATCCAAAAATCAAAACTAACCATACAGAAGGCTGTGATAACATAGTATTTAATGTATTTATTATGCACTAGCTAGTTACTTTTAAAGAATTGAAATGCGATGAAAACTTGACTGATTGGAAGATTTTTTTGAACCTGGTGAGCATGTTTATTCAGCTTATATTCGTCTGGTGGCATGTGCGCGGATGTGGCTGGGAACATTGGTGACATTACACTATTTTTTGCTAAATAACCGTAACATCACAGAATTTAACAAATAATCCTCGCTGGCGAACTGATGCTAGGATATATCTAGATGGTATACAACATAAAACCTTTTTTTAATATCGTACAGTCTACCTTTTTTAGGATCTATAACTGAAATAAAATATTTTCTTGTGTAATAATAGTTTTGTTTCTTCTTTAAATAATAGAAAAAGAAAAAAGTAAAAAAACATCTAGATATATTCCAGATTCCTGCTTGCTTACACAACAAACACAAAAACAACTGATTCCCTTTACCAAATTTCCCCTGCTACTTTTATAACATGTATAGTACTACTGTGAAATACATTTCCTTCTGTGTTGTAAAATAATGGATACTGAAAGGTGTTTCTTAATAGAAATCGGAATAAAATCGAAACTTATTTTAAGAGAGTTTCTCGTCTAAATTATTTTTTCTTGAAATTGTGCTCAAAACTGACCACGTTAAGGATAAATCAGAAAAGTGAATAAATCGAATAAAAAAATAAAAGAGTTAGAAAGTCGAAAATTAATTTTTCTTACAATGTGGGCTATGACGGCCCGAAAGGAGGTGAAATATTTGAAAATATGTTAACCGGTAATTGTCACTAATAAATTTTTTTTAATACGCCCTGAAATATGGCATTTTTTAGCATAAAATTAGACGAAAAATTTTTTTAAAGAGACAAGTTCGAAATATCTGCCGCAGACCGATATCAACGATTTTTTTAATTTCTAACCGAACCGTAATCCATCGTTATGAAACACTTTATTTACATTTTTTAAACCTTTTAAAAATGGAAATCTAGAATACGAAAGACAACAAAAAAATAAAAATTCAGAAGATATTTTTACTGGTTCCAACCGAAAAAATGATCTTTATTTATTTTTACAGACAAATTATATTTATCAAATATGATAGAATGTCGCTAGAAAATACCAAAAAACGACGTATTTCATTCTAAATCTAAAACTTTTAAAAGTAAGCTAGATTTCCACATTTTAAACGGTTCAGTCGATGTTGTCTCGTGCAAATTCACCTTTTATCCCCTCATCTAAAGCTGGGGGGACGCTATGAAACTTATAAAAAAAAACTAACCAAAATTTATTCGCAGTGCGAGCATATCATCATGGCACCCGGCACCCAAGCCCGATTAGTATGCGAATGGCCCGACATGGCGCTAGGCGACGTCGTTACCATCATCAGATACGACGCCACCCAAGGCTACTTGGTCAAGACCAACAACCGCTTAGAAGAAATCTGGATACCGGCCCACGTTCTCTCGAATTACAACCGGAAAGCGTGGTCGTTCAAATTTCGCAAACCCAGCAGAAGAGAAGGGCCGATAGCCGAGAGCCCTACGGAACCCTACGCGCCGGAAATCAGTGAAAAAATGACCGATCTTACCGCGCAGTACGGCGCTAAAGTTACATTTAAATGTAAAATTAAGAATTGCAGCCAGAGTACTAAACTGAGCTGGAAGAAGCTCGAGCCGGATGTATGCATCTTGAGAAGCGGGCGTTTGGTTCTCGGACAAAACGACGAAGGGACCGCCGTTTTAACTCTGGAGAACGTTAAAGACTCGGATTCGGGGAAATATTCGGTGACTGCGTTTAACGAGTACGGGTCGTGTCATTGCGCCGCGAATTTATTAGTAACAGACACCTTCCATCCGCTTCAGGAGCCGAAAGTTCAAATAGTCTCCAGCGCAAGCGTTTTACTCACCTGGGAAAACCATGCCCATTCTTCCACCGAATACTTCGTGGAGTACTGCAAGTTGGGAACCGGTGAATGGTTATCGCCTAATAGAACTCATCCTGTCACGTCTCAAAGTTATGTAATAGAGCATTTAACGCCGGGAGATACTTACAGTTTTAGAGTAAGAACGGCGCAAAGTCACTTGGTCAGTTTACCCACTTCGGCGGTAACGCTCCCAGTAGCTGACAGCCTGAAGTGGCAACAAGAACAATTTAAACGAAGGTATTTGGAGTTAGAAGAGATCGATAGGGGGCGATTCTCGATCGTTAAAAGGGCTAAAGATAGAGGTACTCAAGAGGAGGTGGCCCTCAAGGAAGTTACTCGGAGGAAGCAAGCTTTGGCGACCACTCAGGCGGAATATTCCCTCCTGGCTGGAATCCAGCATGCCAACATAATAAGATCGATGGCTCTATTCGAGAACGCACCTTATCCTGGAATCGATACGATAGTTTTGGAACTGTAAGTTGTAATTAAATCATAGTGTTCGATGTTGATCATTTGTTACGTTGCAGGATAAAGGGGCCTTATTTGTTTACTTATTTGACGGAGAATGAAAATTATTTGGAAACTGATGCCAAAAATTACTGTTTGCAGTTGATGTCTGCTTTGACGTGGCTTCATGAAAAAGATATCGCCCATTTGGACGTCAAGGTTAGCTACTTACTTTTTCTCGCATGAAATACCACCTTGTTTAAGCTTTTTTGGAAAATAATCCTGAAATAATTTCAATATCAAAGTCATCTAACTAGATATTTAAGTTCATTGGTCATGCTTTTATTAAAACTAATTTTCAATCACTTTATTTGTGATTCACAAAAATTTGAACTGTTTTTCGATGATTGGGATCATTACCAGTGTAAATGTGGTCAAACGTTGGTAAAATGTTGTAAAATGGAGTCCATCAAATGCGTGTTATCAATTTCATCCATCAAAATCTTGTTTTAAATAATAAGTTCTCTAATGGGCTCAATTTTAGCCTGAAAACATTATGGTTGACGTGTCCACCCCCAACTACATCTTGAAGCTTATAGACTTCGGTGACTCGGTCAATACGCAGAAAAACGTGATACTACCCCCCGCTTGTCTGGAATTCGCCTCGCCCGAGCTCGTGCTGGGTCAGCCCGTCGGTAAACACACCGATTGTTGGGCGGTGGGGGTGTTCCTCTACGTTTTACTCAGCGGAGTTTCCCCGTTTCTCGATGACTCAATGGAAGAGACTACAGCTAACATTCTCAAGTGCGACTATTGTTTTCCCGATGAATATTTCGCCGATATATCGAACGAGGCGAAAGAGCTCATCAACCGTTTGTTGGTATTGATTCCAGCCCAGCGGATTCCCATGGAAAGCTGCCTCAATTCCGAATGGTTACAAAATGTAAGTTGCAAACGCTAATTTTAATAAGAAACTTATTTTGATATTCAGATTCGCAATTAAAATATACGAACATTCAATTTGTGAACATGTTATCAACAGTATCTATATCTAATTACTGATGTGTAATTAAAGAAAATCTGTTAAACGTCTTAGTGCACAAATTTAATGGACCCCTTCCGATAAGAATTACTAATAAAAAATTATGCATGAAATAAATAGTGTTTATTTGAAACAACTTCTTTTAACTTTGCTCTCCAATTTATTAGCCGGAGGGTTTCTAGGCAGCTACATATGCACATGACCGTACCAACGAATTTGAACAAAACATGATTCTGTAATCTACATGAATTAAAAGCTATTTAAAACATTTTGAACAATGACAAAAGCAGTTTTGCGTGCGAAGTTGGGAAATGAGATTGGAGTACTAATAAACTGTCAATTTTTTCAGAAGTCCTCCCTTGTGGTAATACCGTCGAGTCGACTGAAGACTTTCATGCAACGACGCCACCCAACGAACGTAGCCACGACACCAACTAGTCCAAATTATTTGAAAAATATTTGACGAATATATTGCGATTAATTTTATTTAAATTCGCGCATGTGATATTGTTTTTAAGATTGATATTTTTCCATTAGAGGTTTTTATAAATTAGTGATTTTTATATATACTATGATCGTTACACTAAAGTTTTCCATTTCAATTCATTTATTTTTAACATTTGTATTGCATATTTTTAAAGCATATTACTCGTGTGATTTGTTAACTTATTTCAATAAAAGTAAGTTCTTTTAGTTTCGTTTTTTTTTTTTTCTGTTACTTGTTGTCTACACAACTAAGGCGGGCGGAAAAATATTAATTCTCTGTTTTATATCCCAATTATTAAAGATCAATGGTGCTATTTAACAAATTTCTATTTGGGGAGTGTCCCAACTGAATTCTAAATTTTGATAATTTTTAACAAGTTCAACTTTTCATGAAATTTTGATTTCTTTATTCAAAATGTTATAATCCGCTCTCAATGGGTAACCCAATTAACTTAACATTTGTAAAAAAAAATTTGAATTTCATAAAAATTTTGAGTTTAAACTCGAAAATTTTGACTTTCTAGAAATATTTTTATTTTGTCAACTTTTTTCTAGAAGTTTAAAGTTAAAATACAAAATAATGAATATAAAAATTCTAATTTTAGATTTAAAATCTGACAATTTGAAATAAAACTGAAAATGTATTTAAATAATGTTTGACTGTTTTCAGTAATTTAGAAATATCTCGACTTTTACTTGAAAATTGAATAAATCCAAATTTTTCTTGAAAGTTCAACATTTCTAGATAGAGTAAATAATTAACGTCAAAGTTTTGATTTGACTCGACATTTCAGCTTTTTATAAGAATGTTGAGTTTTATCCTAAAATTTGAACCTTCTCTATCAAGATTTTGAATTAATCGAATCAAGAAATTTCTATTTTTTTTGGTGGAACGGACTGGTCCTTGGTTATCTTTAAAAATTGAAATACAAAACTTGTCCCCTGAAACCAAGAAACATTAAAAAACACAACAAAGGTTGCTCTAACGCGTTTCGACAGCCAAGCTATCATCTTCACAGAGATACTGACTCATCTTCAGAGAGATACTGAAACAAGTATCTGGCTGAAGATGATAGCTTGGCTGTCGAAACGCGTTAGAGCAACCTTTCTTGTGTTTTTTAATCTTTCTTGGTTTAAGGGGACAAGTTTTGTATTTCAATTTAAGAAATTTTTATTTAAGTTTGAAATTTAAAAACTGAAATCTAAAAATTCGAGATTGAAATAAAAATTTTGGGAGAAAACTTAATTTCAATGTTTAAACATGAACTATTTACAAGATAACTGAAATTTACGGGTCAAAGAAAAAATCTAAAATTTTGTTTTGAAAATCAAAATGGAATTTTAAGTTTTAGTTAAATACTTTAGTTAAATACTTTTTTACAAAAGTTTAAGAAAAAAGGCAAGCTTTATAAAGATCAAGTTCTAATTGAAAATTTAAATTAAATTTTTGAATTAAAATCCATTTTGTTCGAAAAAGTGTAATATATATTTTGGAAAAAAAATCTAAATTCGAAATCTTGACAAAAACATTTTTTAGATGAAGTGAAAATTTTAGGATAAATATAAAAAAAAATAGAAACTTAAATTTTGAATGTTAGTCCAACACTTACTAGAAATGCCAACTTTTTAAAAAAGTTATTTTATGTGTGAATCGATAGAAACAACAATCATAAAAATCAGTCAAATATTGCAACTTGTAGCACGATCACTTAATAGATATACACAGATTAACTGACAGGGACACGCGAAATTTAATAAATTTAAACAGCAACAAGAGCATAAAAAGAAAGTATTTCGTTGTTTAAAGAAAGTCCTCTTTTTTTCAAAAATACTATTTAAAACCTGATTGATTGACGACTAATGCGATAAAAAAATTGGGAACGCTAAGGAAGACCGAAAATTGTCAGTGTTATTGCTTGTAAATATTTTCAAATGAAAGAAAACATTTAACTGACATTACTTGTTAGGTTTAACAAAACTAAACACCTAACACCAGAGACTATACAAGTTTCTCTATGCGTAACACCGAAGGCGCTTGTATCTGATGGATAATGCTGGGCAACCCATAATACCAGAATTAACGTTACCTCCTGCTAATGACCTTTGTAACCTTAGTTATGTCATACATCTATAATTATTAATTATTTAATGCCGCATAATCATATATCTATTACTGAAAATGGTTTAGTCCGTCCAACAACCTTATTTCTTTACTTTATTCAGCAGTTTTAATAAGCCCTCCTGATTTGGATTGACCTAAAAAAGTGGCTAATTAGAAATCGCCTCAAATGACTAAAACTCTGAATAAACAGCATCATCCTAGAGCCTTGATCCTGAAGTGTCTTGGGATTGTTTCATTTTATATTTTGGTATAAAAAAACAATTTAGATTTAACGTTGCTTACTCTAAGGACGCAGTATAACTTCTTAAGCGACAATGTAATTAAAGTAACCTCCCAATTAAAACAAAGTTCAACTTTTTGTTTAAACTAAATCGCTATTTACTTCCTTTTTGAAATCAAGGCCATCCAAACAACGAATTACACGCATTACAAAGCTGCGTAGTAAATGTTATCGCGCTTTTATTATTACATTAGTCCTGACTTCCCTAGTTTTTCCGCGATATCCGAACCCAATATTTACTACACATAGTCGATGAGAATTCAATACAAATCAATTTACGCCAAAGAAAAACAACAAATAGGTCACCATGTGCAAACGGGAGGTTATCTCCTGATTCATACAACGAAATCCTGCCATCTCATCGCGCCCACAAACGCACACAAAGGGCGGCATGTGTGTGTGCGAACATTTTTTTAAATATTTCCCAACGAATTGGAGGAATTCAAGGTCGGGCACGTTGTCCCTTGGTTGAAAGGGAGACTGGGTCGTTCTCGTTACAACTGCGAGAGAACGAAAGAAGGCTACGATGAGGTCGATCGATGGAGCCCAAAAATAGGCCGGGCTAAAACGCCTGTTGCCAGGCAACCCGTCTTACCACCGTGACATACTGACATCCTGAGCGCCGTAAACTGGTTCCGATTTTTGCCATTTTTGGACCCCTTATCCAATAAAGTCTAATCCGTTTTCACCAAAATAAAAATATCAAAAAGTATTTAATTCTTTAAACTGGAAACGGGAAAGTTTGATTATTACTTTTGATTTCGTTCATTTATTCGGTTTTTGTTATTTTTTTAATATTTTTTGTTATAATTATAGGGTCACAGAAAACATTCAGAGAATATTACTTTAAGTTGCTATAAAATAGAAAGCTATTAAATTCGCTGCTACGAATACGAAACCATGAAGTACGACTTTTATCCAATAAAAAGTTAGGGTGTGCTAGATATGAGCTTACAGTACATGTCTGCACTTGCTGAGTTTGGCGATTAAAGAATATTAAGACAATAAAGTGAATTCATGCAGCACCAAATTAAATAACCAACCGAATCGAAAATACGGTGCCATTATTGGTTAATTTAATTTTAAACGTATTAACTAATAATCGTTTTATTCTTTGTAATTAGTTGGTACTCGGTACTGATTATTATTGATTTAGTAATTAAAGCTTATGGCAAACTTATACTGACCGCACAATTATCTGGACTTCAGACTTAATTATATCGATTAAAGAAAACGTTACGAAGGAAAAAATCAAAAAATATATCCATCAAAACCAGAAGACCTGCCCTTGATTGTTACAATATTGCATAGGATTTTGGATCAATTGAATTAGAAGACTCGTTCACAAGATCCTTGTGAAGTGTTTGAAGAAATTCTATGTTGGGAAGACGCAAAACTTTACTGGACCCTGTAATGGTTCCAATAATAATTTTAATTATTCTAACAGCAAAATTGGTACCGTAATTCAAAACATCAATATATTCACACATATGGAAAGCGTACTGGCGAGTGGTTTGAAAAATGGCAGTGATTCCACCTTGTTGTAGCTGGTCGGTGACGTAATCAGTAACGATAACGGGGAACGACTTTGTTTTATTTTAAATTGTTGAATATCCGCGCAAGCTGGCCTGAACACAGAACAGACCTTTAGATCTTGAACGTATTGCATAACAAACGGCGTGGGTACGGTCGTTTCGTTTGAAATATTCACTACGCTTCCACAGTTTGACAAAACTATCTTCCGCAACAAGGTCATCCCGCAAAAAACAAAGGATCCTTTTAATATCATCTGCTTTATACCAGAAAACCCACAACTATTCGAATTAGCCATCGCTGGCGCATTTTTACCGATTGCGGCAATTATTTTATCATCTGGACAGAAAAATGGGTCTTCCGCACCAACAAATTTTAAAACGCGAACTTCAAGAGCTGACTTCTCGAGAATGACTCTTCTCGTCTTCGAGAGACACATGAGTTTCTCTCGAAGACGAGAAGAGCCCACTAGAAGTGATTCTGGTGCTTCTATACATCCTAAACCAACCCAAGGATTTATATCATCTGCTTTATATCAGAAAGCTCTTCGATTTTTCCATAGCTGCCACATTTTCACCGATTGTTGCAGATATTTTATCACCTGGGTCTTTGGCAACAAAAAATCTAGAAAACGCATTTAAAAGCTAACTTCTTGAGGTCTCTGGTGGAGTTACTTCTTCTCGTTTTAAACCAACTAAAGATTATTTTTGGTTTAGAATGCTATTGGGTCCAATAAAGCTCTTTCTCAAAACATCAACATAAGAGCGACATGAGAGCTGACTTCTTGAGGATGATTTCTAACGATGAATTAACATGGGGCTCTTCCCTTCTTCAGGAGGATTTCATTTCTATCGGAGTTGTTTCTTCTCACTCAAAGCCAGCCAAAAATTGTTTTTGATTTAGAACCATTTTAGGTTAATTAAAATTCGTTTTCTAAACAGCCAAAACGACATCAAGATCTGACTTCTTGAGAATAAAATGAAACTCTTCTAACGATGAACGTGATTTTTTCTTTCTTTTCATTTCTTCTTTTCTCTCCAAACCAGCCAAAAATTGTTTTTGGTTTAGAACCCTGTTGTGCCCACGAAATGCCTTTCTGTAAACAACCAGAGTGACATCAAGACCTGACTTCTTGAAGATAAAATTAAACTCTTCTAACGATGAATTAACGTAAGGCTCTTCTCTTCTTCAGCAGGATCTGAGTTCTACTGGAGTTGCTTCTTTCTTCTTTTCACTCAAAACCAATCAAAGATTGTTTTTGGTTTAGAACCCCATTGGGTCCACTAAAGTTCTTTCTTTAAAGAGCCAGAGCGACATCAAGAGCTGACTTCTTGGGGATAAAATTAAACTATTCTAACGATGAACTAATGTGACTCTTCTCGTCTTCAGAAGGATCTCATTTCTACTGGAGTTGCTTCTTCTTACTTCAAATTAGCCAAAGCTTAATCCTGGTTTAGGACCGTTTTATGGTCTATCGAAGTTCTTTTTCTAAAACAAAGTAAATTATCTTAGTTTTTAGAATCAAAGACCATAATCAATGGGATTATTAAATTAAACTTTAATTCTGGCGCAAATTTTGACGGTTTTTGCAAAAAGGAACTAAGCCACAAATTTTTAAAAATTAGATTTCAAGCACATAGTTCAGAAGAAGTCTTAATTTTTGCTATAAAAAGGAGCAGGTCTTATTTTGAAACCTAGCACCATATATTAAACAAAAAATCGTTTAGTTGGAATGAGTTGGGCAGGTAAAAACACCTGCAGAAGGGACCCAAATGTTTTAGTTACTTTTTAGAAAACAAAAAGTTAATAATAATATATTAATGTTTTTATTTGTAGCTAGAATAAGGAAGAGCTCGATACCTACGCCCTGGTTCGAGCCATCAATTAAAAATTTATATTCAACTAGGGAGACTTTTTCCAGAAGTCTCCATTTCTTCCTCAAAACTCGTTCTTATTTTAAATTTCAATATTTTCTCTAAATATCAACTTTCTTTGTCAAAATTCGTCTTTCTTCACAAAATTTATCTGTTTCTTTTGTAATTTTGAATTCGCTTTTACAATTTTGAAATGTTATCCCAAAACTCTTCGTTTTTTTTTTCTCGAAATTTCCTTATTCCTCAAATTTCGACTTTCTCTGAAAATTTAAAGTTTTCCTAAAATTCAATATAAATTTCGATTGATTTATCAAAATTTGCCGGATCTTTGAACAAAAAAGTAAAACTGTTCAAAACTATTTTTTGAAACTTTTCAGTTTGGATATACTTGAGGGTAAAAATTCAGGGAATTTTAATTTGGAAATTTCAACAAGTTTTTTTAAATCCAACTTTCTGGTATTTCTTAAAAATTTCGAGTACTATCCCAATACCTTATAGAATAAAGTGCTCGTCTCTCTCTGGCTTAAACTTTCAAAAAATAATATTCAGCCAGCAAATTCCGACTTTTTCTTAAAATTCATCCATCAGTTTTCAAAATTTGATGAAATTTGACTCTAAGATATTTCGATTTTTTACTTCTTGAAAATTAAATCTTTTTGTCGTAATTTCGATCTTACTTTTTTGAAGCCTCGATCTTTTTCTCGAAATTTCGCTTAGTTTTAAAATTCGTTTTTGTTTATTGAAATTTCGATTTTTTTTCTTCGAAATTACGGCTTTACCTCAACTTTTTCCTTGAAATTTGTCTTTCTCAGAATTTAGATTGATTTTCAATTTTAGATTCATTTAAAAATTCGTCTTTTTCACGACGAATATTCTCAAAATTGAACTTTTTCTCAAAATTTTGCATTTAACCCCGAAAATCCATTTTTTCTTAAAATTGCATACTTTCATCGTAACTTGCCCTTTTTTTCAGAATTTCGACTATATTTTACCAAAATTTACTTTTTTGTAATTTCGATTTTATTCAGAATTGGATTGCTATGCAAAAATTTCACTTTTTTTACTAGAAATTTATCTTCTTGCTCGAAAGTTCGATTAGTTTTGAATTTCATTCTTTTCATTCGAATTTTTTTTTTTTTTTGGTGGAACCGACTGGTCCTTGGTTACCTTCAAAAATTGAAATACAGAGCTTGTTCCCTGAAATCATGAAATATCAAAAAACACAACAAACGTTGCTCTAACGCGTGAGAGGTATCTCTCTGAAGATGACAACTTTACTGTCGAAACGCGTTAGAGCAACGTTTGTTGTGTTTTTTGATCTTTCTTGATTTCAGGGGACAAGTTCTGTACTTCAATTTTCGATTTTTTTTTCTTAAAACTGACTTTCTCAAAATGTTGATCCTTTTTTTATTTTTGTTAACAATTAATAGTTAGTAACAGTATTATCATAAGTCCAAGACTGTTATCAGAAGTGAAACAACCAAATGGAAATGTTTTACATTTTCTAATATTTGACATTTCCAACCCTTACTTCATGGTCCGGTGTTAGCAAATATTTATCAAAACCTTGCGGAATTTTTACTTTAATAGTTCTTACGCTACAATTAAAGGTTGACGCTTTTTTGTGTGTTGCTGAAAACAGTCATTTACATTCGACTTTTGGGGCACCTTGACAAAATTATTTAGATTTCTGCTTTAGTGACGACAAGTGATCCGGATTTTGGTTTTGGAGGGTCTGTCTTCTGGATTTATTAAGAGAGTAGCTTCTAGTGTTAAAAACTTCCCTTCCCAAGGCGTCTTCTGAAGATCTCGTTAAAAATACTAACGCGGATGATTCAAGCAGCTGCGAAATTTGGCAAAGATTCCCTGCCTATGCCCCGCGGGTCACACGGAATATGTTTTGGCATGGCCGCCCACCACATCGCAGTTCCTATGAGATCATTTGGGTGGTGACGTCACGCTCTCGATGCTAATTTTAATGTTGCTTTCCGCTCTTTTTGCCCGGTGGCCGCCGGCGCGCGTTGGCCGTGTCAAATGGGATAATGGTCGAATGTTCTAAAAAACATTAGAAATAGTCGACGAATTTATTAATCATTTTCTAGTTGTGTTGATAGTTGCGAACGCTTGCAACGAACGCGACGGTTGTCGAAATCGCAATTGCACCTGTCCGAGTGAAATTGAAACCTCGACACCATAAATGTTCCGGAAACTGGGTTTTTCAGTCACGTTTGAATGTACCGTATGGTGATCTAGATCGAACTATGCTAGATCCACATATAGATAATTTGTAATTCTATGATCGAACGTTGAATGAAAGATGCATAGCGATTGTTATAGGTGCAAGCAGTGACGTATGCATAGTGGCACATTGGCGTTAACAGGCTGAAAAATGTGGGGGGAAAATCGTCGATTTTGATTAACTTCTAGGTGCATATTTAACAAGTGTCAATATACATTCAAATACGATCACTTTACATTTTGATAGGTGTGTTATTTCTATAGAACAAGCAGCATCATGCACCTCTTACATGTTTTTTCAGGGTCGCCAAAAAAAAGGAATTTTTATCTGTCTAGCTTTGGGGTGGTTTCCTAAAAAAATTTAATCCAGCACTTAGACCACCCATTTCCAGCCCATTGTGCCATTTTCGTGATTGAGGGATCCTTGATGGTCATTCATTTAGATGTTTTGAAGTTCCATTGACACAGATTTCTTAAAATGCATAAATTAAATCGATTTTATATAAAGTGAAGGAATTTTTGTTGTTTTTTTGTCGTTTCTACAAGAAAAAATAACACAAAACAACAAATAAAATCGATTTAATTTTTGCATTATTCGAGAAATGAAGCTTCAAGACTTTGTAACTTCTGAAGGAGTTGTCTAAATTTTAAAAACGAGCGGCAATGTATAGAGAATCAGAATACAATTTAATTTACCCTGCACGTAGGCTTTAAATTTGTAGAAAGACGAATTTACAAAAGATCGAATTTTTCAGAAAGTTTCAAATGATGAGAAATGAAATGTAAAAAAAAACGACGAATTTTGATATAAAAATTCGAAATTTTGAGAAAGTCAGATTTTGATAAAAGAAGTCGAGTTGTAGAACAAATTCGAAGTTTCAAAAGAAAAAGAGAAGTTTTGTAAAAAAAAAGACGAATTTTCAAAAATTCAAAATAGTTCAAAAATAGTTCGAGATTTCGAAAAAATGGCGAAACAAGCAAAGAATTAATTTTCAGAAAATATGGAAATTTGTGGAAAAGGTTCCCGCAATTGAGAATATAAATTTTCGGTTGGCTGTATCAAACAGGGGAGAGCAAGCGTTCCACCCTGTCCTCTGTGGCTGGCTAGTAGGAAAAGAAAACAAGGGAATTTAAAAATACATTTTATTAGGTGGGACTAAATAAATTATTGCATTAGTTATTATCTTAATAAATAATGTTGTTTGCTATGTTACGCATGGACCCCCGACACTCATGTTATGGATCCCACAAGAGTCTATCGACCTCAGTTTAAAAAACACTGTATCGCTACTTGCCCCATTGGCTGTTTAATATACAAATCTTGTCCCCTGAAACTAACAATAAGAAAGATTAAAAAACGTAACAATAGTTGCTCTAATGCATTTCGATTGCCAAGATATCAATTTTTGAAGGTAACCAAGGACCAGAACGTTTCACCAAAATTTCCCGTAATTATGCGACTATATTGCGAATGTACTTCGCAAGATATTCGCATAATTTCTTGCGAATACGAATATTCGTTACATCACTAATGTACAGATAACATAAACCGAAAACAATTCGACCATATACATCATACGAATCGGCGCTGCCGGCAATATAAAAACAACGTGATTCACGAGCGAATTCCTCAGATATTCTTCAAAAAAGCAACAAGTGTTGATATTTTTAAACGATTACTTGAAATTTGACCCCGGATTTTGGCAAAATTAGACGAGCGTTCCCATTTTGCCAAAGCGATAAGAACAATCAAAGGAATGAGGCTGAAAGTCATTTCAAAACTATCACCTTGTTTATCTTAAATCAATGAATCATTCTTGATTCGTCTTGACGAAATTTTGGAAGATCTTGTTACAATGCGAATATTTTGATAGGATGATGGGAGGTGAAGTTAGCTAGAAGAAGTGTTAGCATGCCGAAAATAAGACTAACTTTTCAGAAGAAAATCAAAAACACTTTAATACTATCAGTTGAAAAATACATGGTCTTTAAGGTATCGAAATCGAGCACGACCGTTTAACAGGAATGCTGGATGATGTGTATCCTTTGTTCCACATACGAGTCGTAACCAAGTGTAAACAAACGCTCCATATCGTCGCCTCGGCATTTCTTTTATTGTCTTTGGTTTCTTGGAGTTGTTACAGAGGTGGATTTGGTCATTCCAAGAAAATTTACTCTTTATGGCAGAGAAATTATATCTTAGAGGGAGAATTTTCCATTTATAACGATGTGAGCTGTTGAGGTTTTCTTGGAGAAAAATACAGACGCCTGATTCTGATTTTTCCAAATATTAAAGTCAACCAGGTTTTTCGATCCCCATTACAGAATAACCTCGAGATCATGATCAACATCTGCTATTCCATTAGCCCATCTGATGCAGCAATATGAGCATGGATAAGAGTTTGTCGGGGAAAAAGATGACATTGGGCTGTACTACAATAATATACGTAATCAACTGGAAGTTGAAATTAAGAAATCGTTTATTTTATAGCAGAAGAACCGAGTGGAGGACAGAACAGACTCCTGGGGGCACCCCCGCATTAATCTCAAATGTCTTAGAAAGACGCCATCAACGACGACTGAAGAATTCTGTCATTTAGGAAACTGATCTTTGTCAAAAGACAAGTAGTTAATTTGACGAGAAACAATCGATACTTAATGGTGAAAGACCTTGATCCCCAATTATCCAGTGGAAACGTTCATAGCTGACACAGCCCCCTAAATATGATTCAAAAATTAAAAGTGAGTCCAATGAGTCTAACTAACGTGTGAATATTGGGCATGCAAAAATTATATTTAAAGAATCCCTGGCCTAAACAAAGACCTGTGACTCTGACTCAATAGGTCTTAGGGCCAAACTGTTTGGTATTTCTGGTTTACAATCGCGATTGGTTACGTAACTAACGATGTTAAATCAGAATGTATGTATACCACAAAAGTGACATTCAAAAATAGAATTGGACTTCCAACTTTGTCTTCTGGACTATAGCGTGCCATCAAAACCGATAATTAACCTGTTAACTGGTTGCAATATGGAGACAAGAGTTAAAAGGATGACTCTGTAGTTAAAACACAAACCGTATTAAAACCATGAAATATATGCGGCGAATCCGCGGATGTATAAACGTTATCAGTTTCAGATTCGTGTTTTAGGTTGAAAGGCGTCGTCGATGCGGTTTTTATGCGATATACGTAACATTCTCGGAACAGAGCCTTGAAATCGGTTCCGGCTGAGCCTCCTTCCCGCCAAAACCGACGTTCACCATTGGGTACGCACAAAGATTAAAATAAATAACTTGTGCAAATATACCTCGAGCGTACGGTTGTGACTAATAAATTACGGACGAATTTATACATGTATCATAGCAGGTGACACTGCTTCTGAATTAGTAATGTTTCTTAATTGTTTCGCTGTAATTTATAGCTCGAAAGTTTCTTGATATAATTGACCAAGAAGACAGGCCACGTAACCCAACCATCTTATGATGGAATTTCCTTTTTCTGTCTTCGTCCGACCCGCGTGTGTTAGAAAATATGACGACCGCAAAAATGCTAATTTTAGTAAACCAGTGGCGTACAGGTTCTCCCCCTAAAACTACTATTGACCATACTTCAATGAAATCTTATTATTTAAATTTCTTTATCAGAAAGTTGCTCATTAGAATAACAAATGATTATTTCATTAGGAAACGCTGAACAGGTGAAAACGTATTCATATTCTACATGGTCATGGCGTGAACGTAGGCACAATTATGGTACTTTTTATTTTAGGAGCAACAATCGAGAATAAATAACAGGCGATTTATCTGTGAGACCTTTTACTACGCTAACCGCTCGCCGGTTGGCGGAATATTATACAGGTTGCGCAAGGCTTCAGCAGCATGTGAACCAACCGCTAGGAACACATGTTCCTCGTATTTGCATAACCTACATGTTGACTGACGAAAATGCGTTGCATAAATTTGTGTTTAATTTTCAATTGCCCAATTTGTATCGCAGATAATAGCCCCGAGATACACGCTCGACTCCATTATCTCCGGCCAGCTTGGTGTCTAAACCACAATCCACAGATTATTAAACTTCGAACTTCGAATCTTCCTGTAGTCACCAAGTCTTGTCTGTGACAAGTCTTTCGTGTTTCATGGTCATTTGGGATTGGACCGCGTCAGAAAAACGTGTAAAAATTGATACACAAATCATGTCCGAAGATTAAAAAACAACAGTTGCTCTAACGCGTTTCAGTAGCCAAGCTATCATCTTCAGGGAGATACTAATTAGATGAGATCTATTCTTAATTACCACAAATTCGTTTTTTTTTGAGAAAAAAGTCGAAGTTTCGAATTTAAAGCCAAAATTTCTAAAAATAACTTTTTTGTAATCAATGTCCTTTCTATGCCTTCGTAGTCCAGTTTGTAACATATTTAAATTATTATTTAAGTAAATGAAATTGTTAGTTTTGATCTCAAAGTGTGTGTAATTTTGTTGTTTACAATTTCTCTATCGAGTTCAATTTTTTATTTTGAAGCACATTAACATTCTTGAAACCCTATTAACAGATTTGTCAAATTTTCCAAGAAATTATAGTGAAAGGTGGATGAAAAAACGAATTTATGTAATGTCACATCTGTCATTATAGAATAGTGCGCAATAGAAATGCTAGTTCATTTCAGAAAAAAAACACAAAACACAAAAAGCAGATTTTGATTTGTGAAACGGACTGGTCCTTGGTTATCTTAAAAAATTGAAATACAGAACTTGTCCCCTGAAACCAAGAAAGATTAAAAAACACAACAAACGTTGCTCTTACGCGTTTCGACAGTCATCTCTCTGAAGATGACAACTTGGCTGTCGAATCGCGTTAGAGTAACGTTTGTTGTGTTTTTAAACTTTCTTAGTTTCAGGGGACAAGTTCTGTATTTCAATTTTTGATTTGATTTTCGTTATTTTCAGTGACATTTTAACTACTAGCAATATTCAATATACTAAACATCGCCTTCCTGTCGCGATGTTGAATAACTATTTCCCCAGTTTTTTCTCTATTTTCAATTAAACGCATTAATTTGTAAATTATCGAAGAGAATATAAAAGGCCTAGATGCGGTTGCCTTTTGAAATTAGTCATTAATAAGTGCGATAACAGAAAAAGTAATTGCCGCAATTAAGAACAGAAAGTAATTCTAACTCGTCGTTAACTGGATTTTACCTTGAAATGAATTACTGAGCAAATACCATCTTTATTAGATGGTGTTCTTCAACATCCAACATATTGGCGATATTACGAAAGTCTCGATGTAACATTGTAGCCGTTAATGGCTAATGGAACGGCAGATTGTTAACGTAATACTTCATTATCGCTCGGAAATGTTATAATATTAATATGTTAATACGTTAGGGAACAAAAGAAATTCTACACTTTTTTAAACACCCGAAGCTTCATAAAAATCTGAATAAATACGCTTCAGGTTAAGCATATTTGAATTTGAGATCTTTTATTTTTCAAAAATAATACAGGATAACATTTATTGATTTTTCAAATTTAATTCTGTTTAAAACAAAATTTCGAAAATCGTCAAATACCAACTTTTTTGCAATTATTTTATTATTTTTTTGTTGGAATCGACTTGTTTTTAATTGTCCTTAAAAACTGATATAAAAATCTTGTCCCCTGAATTCAAGGGACAAAATTTGTATATCATTTTATTATTAAAAAATCATTTTATTAAGCTGTTAGGCAAACTTTCAAGCACATTTTTGTGAATTAATACTAAAAAAATTTAGTGTTTTAAATTTTTAGAAAATAAAATAACTTTCAAATTCAAAAACCTGCACAAAGTCAGTTTTTAAATTGTTTATATGTCCGCTGCGTAAACACCGGTAGCCTTCGTCTGAGATTTAAAGGAGCAAAGCATTTTTTATTGTGCGTACTAAAAAATTAAATGTTATCTAAAAAATTCCGACGAATTTCGCAATATCAGCAACAGACTACATAAATCTTCTATATCTCTTGTTATCTCTGCGAATGGAGTTGTATAATTTTCTTATTTGTAGTAGAGACTGATCTCGACTTTCCAGCAAATAATATTAAAACGCCCGCCGTATTATCCGGTAATTTATTGCTTAAAGTGTCCTTGACTCGAATTGAATTTAAAAAAAATCTAGAAAATCGTATAATTGTTGTTAATGCTTCAGCAGTTGCTTGTTTTCATGTTGCTAGTGTCGTAAAATACGTTAATAGAAAACCATGAATGAAATTTGGACTCGGTACGCACAAAACGATACACATTTGCAAGATTAGCAATTTATCAGCTTGCGCAATTATGCCTACTGTAAACTCTTTTAAGTTAAATGTTAAATTGATATGAGTTTCAATTTCAGCTAGGTTGGCTAATCGTATGTCAGTTACTAGCACTCACTGAGTCACATAATAAGTATTTATTTTGTGACAGTACTGGAGTACATGAGAGTGGCGTGCTGTGCCATTTATAACTGGGGAACAGCTAGGGGTTCTGTGGATCACACTGGTTAAGTTACATAAAAAAATTGGTTGGCAGAAATTCGTCGAAATATACAGAAACAAGGTCAACATTTCTAGAAAGTCTAGATTTTGAGATTTAACTTGAAGTTTTAGAGAAAAAATTACAAGAAAATGTAACAACTCCAAGAATTAGAAGGCAATAAAAGAAATGCCGAGGCGACGAAACGGAGCGTTTGTTTACACTTGGTTATGACTCGTATGTGAAACAAGGGACACACATCATCCAGCGTTCCTGTTAAACGGTCGTGCTCGATTTCGATACCTTAAAGACTATGTATTTTTCAACTGATAGTATTAAAGTGTTTTTGATTTTCTTCTGAAAAGTTAATCTTATTTTCGGCATCCTACCAAAAAGTAAAAAATACAACTTTTTTTATCGTGAAACTCTGTGGTTCCTTAGCTTCTATAAAGAAAACGCCAGTGAATTAATGTTTTATGATGACTGCGGTAGCAATATCGTGGTATTTATAGAAAAATGTACAAGTTCCTATCGAGTTGATGATTTGTAATTCCTGTTAGCAGTTTGAAAGAACTCCCTGTAATTTAATAGCAGGCGGATAGAATGACTGAAAGCCAATAAGGGGTGTAACTATTTAAACAAGTGTGTTGTAAAAGTAAAACGCAGGTCCCCAAAACCATCAAATTCTACTTAATCCTCGTCTTTATGCGATCTGAAGAAATTAAAAACGAATCCAACAAGAGAAACGAAGCGAAATCAATTTTCAGTATCAGATTTACGCCTACGTAATTATGACAGCTATGACCGCGAGTAGCTAGAAGTCTCGTAACGGATCTAAAGGTTAAAGTTGCACACATTCTCCCTCCTTGAGGAACAATGGAAATTTGCATAAATCAGAACTCCACTCGAGATGGGATTGCCCACATTTCAATGTAATTCTCACCTCGAGATATTTCGATTTGACCGATGGAAAAACCAGCAAATCTCTCAGTGTTCGATAACTTCAGCGGAAGTACTGGAAACATTTTTGAATAATCCAGCAACACCTGCAGTTAGGTTCAAGCAATTAAATTTTAAAAAATTAACCTACATTAAAACAAAGATTTCGAATAATCGAACAATATAAGAATGTCTGGTCAATAATGTCAATTGATTAATTCATGTTGTAATTGTTGATTATTCTTTGACCCATTGCAGTATAAACAACATTTGATAACTTTCTTCCTCATTCATTACACTTGTCTCTAGTGTGAGATTATTCGCTAAGGCGAGTTCTCATTAAATTTCGTTGCCTTCGGATCCGACCAACACATAATGACTATTTTTTTAGTTTTCTCGTTTCTCACACTTAAAAGTCCATGTTTAGAAACAAATGGTTTAATTTCTATTCCATCCTGACACATATCCTTGACTCGGCTCGTTGTTAACAATCTGCGCAAAATAACCATCGAAAAAATTAATTTCGTAACATGCCATGTTGCGGTATGACATTAAAGCAACAATTAGAGAAGTTTTTATTGCGAGTTACATTCGTAATAGGAGAATATAGGTCACAGCGGTATCAAGCACATTGAGGAAATAAAAATTATTTCGTTGGCAAAAACCCGCATTCGTTTCGCTTTGTGCTCTCCACCTAAAGCATGTGGAAAAACCTTCGAAAAAATTCGACGAGATTCATTTCTCTATTTTTAATAATGTTACCAATTTCAGTGCGCCACTGTCCAATAAATCTATGGCGGATTAAGCAGACCATAGATGTATTTAAACACTTACGGCACATTTAGAATTAATTTGAAAATTTCGCCTAAGTCCATACTAAAACTACGACGTAGAAAGGACATCGATTAAAAAAGATTTTATTTTTAGAATTTTTAACTTATTTCTGGAAATTTCGACTTATAGCCCGAAATATCGACTTTAATCACGAAATTTCGACTTTTTTTATCGAAATTTTGATTTAAATCTTCAGATTTCGACTTTTAACTCGACATTTCAATTTTAAACTCAAAACTTCGACTTTTTTCTCGAAATTTCGACTTCTTTCTCGAAATTTCGACTTTTTTATCGAAATTTCGATTTAAATCTTCAGATCTCGACTTTTAACTCGACATTTCAATTTTAAACTCAAAACTTCGACTTTTTTCTCGAAATTTCGACTTCTTTCTCGAAATTTCGACTTTTTTCTCGAAACTTCGATTTTTTTCTCGAAATTTCGACTTTAATCTCGAAATTTCGACGTTAAACTCGAAATTCTACTTTTTTTCAAAATCTCGAGATTAACGTCGAAATTTCAAGTATAATCTCGAAATTTTGAGAAAAAAAGACAAAATTTTGGTAACTAAAAATAGAAATAGAAATAGAACGCAACCTACTGCCAACTGTCCATATTGTTGGTAAAAGGAAGTGGTAGACGCAACTGTTATCTGAATAACTTAACCATAGAGAATAGAAATTTCGACTTTAATCTCGAAATGTCGAGAAAAAAGTCGAAACTTCTTGATAAAAGACGAAATTTTGACTTTCATCTCGAAAATTTAAGAAATACGTCGATATTTCGCGAAAAAATTCGAAATTTCGAGATTAAAGTCGAACTGTGATTTCGGAATTTTAGGAAAAAAATCGAAATTTTTAGAAAAAAAAGTAAAATTTCGAGAAAAAAGTCGCAATTCCTAAACATTTGAAAAAAAATTTTTTAGTCGATATCCTTTCTACGCTTTCGTAAAAACATTCTGTAGTTAGTTATTTAACTAAAAATGAACCAAATTCGCTCAACTGCGCTCATTAAAGTGGTTAGAATTTACCAACTTTGGCGTCTAAAAAAGACGAGGTTGACTGACTGACTTATTGGGTTATAAATTTCCATTTCGACATTCAATCTCACAACTATGTAGAAATTCGAATTGCATCACATCTAATAATAACATACCAGGCATTTTAATTTAATTGCCCAATATTTCATCTTCCTCTACTTCACCTAAAAAAAAAACAGAATCTAGTGTGCGTGAGCACGACATTAAAACCTTCTCGGTAACGTACGAGCTCAGGAATTACAATTACTTCTGCATTATCCTCAATTCCACATGAATCACCGAAATGCGCTTCCGAGGAACGTTACGTATACGCCGCGATGAATAATTTTCCCGTCTACGGTGCAACAGTACGCAATTTGTATCTCCACTCGAACGACTCATCCAGTGATCTCATACCAAAATACGAGATCGATCGTTTTATTTTATTATTCGGTGGGATTATAACACCATCGAATTCAACTGAAACATAGATAGGGCGGCCAATCGTCCCGCATTCTGCGGGACTGTCCCGGAATGGCAGTTACAGTCCCGCATAGAAAAAATTAATAAAATAGTCCCGCAAAACGCCTTATGTATACCGGATGTCCCGCATTCTTAAATATTGAATTCATTCATAGATTTTCAAATCACTAAATACCAAATATCCAATCTATGCCAATCCAGCACAAAAAACGAACGACTAAGCTATGTTACACCGATGCACCGACCATATTTTAAAGATATATAGGGCGACGATATATAGTTTGGTTTGTTTTTGTTTTCCTCTTAGTTATGAAAGAAAGAGAAAGTGAAGACCTTTTTTTTGGTCGACGAAAATAAATTACAAATGTTGTCCCGCAGTGCCTTTTCAATGCATAGATCACAGAGACAGCACAGAATATGAATCAGCACAGAATATGAATCAGCACATAATATTGAGGCGACACAGAATACCAAGTGACACAGAAAATTTGAAGCATTCAACCACCGAAATATTAAAAAAAGGGGAACAGTATCATCTAAAATTTGGGCCCCTTTCTACTTCTCGAATTTATTCCACGCGTAACAGATTTCGTTAGTGTTTATATAAGTAGCTTAAATTTCGAATGTGTTATAGATGTTATATGCATAAAAAGTGAGTGGCCAACTTCTAACTGTGTCAGTTAGATAGGCGTTCGGTTACCATGCACAAAATATACGATTTTCTAGTCAGCTTAGGTTCCCAAACTTAAGCCAGGGGGCGACCTACTTTTGCCAGCAGGAAACGCGTAAAAGTTCCAGCACTCGGGCCGACGCATCTCTCGAAATTAAGCTTTCGATCCGATGAATTTTATATATATCATAGTTATCAATTGCATTGGATTCTTGTTTCAATCAAATCGTAGGACTTGGCGTAATAACAGGAGTCGATCGTTAGAAATAGAATCGAAATCGATTAATTACAGAAATTCTAGTTTGTCTTAAATTATTACAATGGCGCAGTGTCCCAATTTTTTCTAGGCCGCGTACTTGTAATTCAATTTGTTTTTATTCTCTGGCGGCAGTTTTAAATATTTGAATACCGATCTAACGCAACGGCGTGGCCATGGCATTTCATTAAGGCCGAAAATATTTGTCGAATAGATGATCAGGAACCGTAAATTGTGCGTTTTTCGTGTCAAGGATACAAAGCCCTTCTCTGGCTTTGTTTATTTTTTGTCCGTTGACAGTTTTTTTTACGTTTCTGCGCACATAACCTCCATGTATGTGTAATAGATCGTGGTTGTTTTTGTTATTCATATTATTAATATCAATTTTTCCTATGATTTCGTATAGGGGCAACCTTGAATTAGCAACGACTTAAAAATATGTTGGCATTGATACATAGATTACTCCTAAAATTTTAAATAACTCGAAAGGAAATCTAACATTACGCAACATTACCAATTAAAACGAAATAAAGACATGTCGCAATAGATAAAAATAATTTTCTTACGTTACATCGAAAAGCAAGCGTAAATAAATATTTCGTTTTAAATTACTGCGAAGATGTAAAAAAGACATCGATTAAAAAAAATTATTTTTAGAAACTTCGACTTGTTCCTCGAAATTTCGACCTTTTTCGAAAATTTCAAAATTAAAGTTGAAATTTCGAGAAAAAGGTCGAAATTTCAACTTTAATCTCGAAATTTCGATTTAAATCTACGAATAACGACATAATTTCGAAATTTCATCTTTAAAACCGAAATTTCGATTTTTTTCTTCGAAATTTCGACTTTAATCTCGATATTTGAACGCGAAATTTCGATTTTTGTTTTCCAAATTTCGACCGTTTTCTCGAAAATTCGGTGATTAAAACTAGAAAATACTGAACGCACCCTACTGCCAACTGTCAATATTGGTAGGAAAGGCGAGTGGTGGGACGCCACTGTCATCTGTCTCACTTAAAAATAGAGTATAACTCGAAATTTCGAGAATAAAGTCGAAACTTTGAGTTTAAAAAATTGAAATTCCGAAATTAAAGTCGAAATTACGAGATTAAAGTCGAAATTACGAGATTAAAGTCGAAATTTCGAGGCTAAAAGTCAAAATTTCAAGATTAAAAGTTAAAATTTCGACCTTAATCATCGAAATTTCGAGAAAACACTCGAAATTTAGACAAAAATGTTGACATTTCGATAGTCAAAGTTTCTAAAAAAAATTTTTTTAATCTATGTGGTAGTAAATCACTGAAAACGCGAAAAAATTTGTTGTAATTCACCTAGACCAATAGTTAAGACAACTCGAGCTCTACCTCAAAATTTTATTTTCAGAAATTCCTCAAAATTTCGAGATGGACATTGAAATTTTAAATTTTCTTTTCCAACATTTTTTGTTTAATCCTAATGTTTTCTATTTTTTTTTAAATTGATACAAAGACCTATAAAGGACATCGATTAAGTAATACATTTTCTTCTAGAAATTTCGACTTTAATCCCCAAAATTCAACTTTTTTTTTCAAATTCTCAAAATTTAGACCTTAATCTTCAAATTTCGACCTTTTTCTCGAAATTTCCATTTTAGTAGCAGAATGTTGACTTTAGACTCGAAATTTCAACCCTTTTCTCGAAATTCCGAGCTCGAAATGTCAACTTTATTTTTGAAATCTCGACTTTAAGCTCGAAATTTCGAATTTTTTTCGAAATGTCTTTAATCTCTAAATTTCGAGAAGAAAGTGTTGTTAATTAAAAATACTGAACGCACCCTACTGGGCGCAGCTGTCATCTGCCTAACATAACCATAGAATATAAGAAATTTTAATTAAAAAAAACGAAATTTCAAGATTAAAGCGGAAATTTCGCAATTAAAGTCGAAATTTCGACTCTAATCTTGAAATTTCGACTTTTTTCTCGAAATTTCCACTTTAATATCGAAATTTCGACTTTAAACTCGAAATGTTGACTTATTTTTTCGCAATTCCGAGATTTAAGTCAAAATTTCAACTTTAACTTCGACTTTTTTCTCAAAATTTCGACTTTAATCTCCAAATTTCGAGAGGAATGTTGAAATGTTGGTAATTAAAAATTGAAATTACTGAACGCACCCTACTGGGCGCAAATGTCATCTGCCTAACATAGCCATAGAATATAAAAATTTTTAATTAAAAAAACGAAATTTCAAGTTTAAAGCGAAACTTCGCAATTAAAGTCGAAATTTCAACTCTTAATCTTGAAATTTCGACTTTTTTCTCGAAATTTCCACCTTAATGTCGAAATTCCGACTTTAAACTCGAAATTTTGATTTTTTTTTTCGACATTCCGAGATTCAAGACAAAATTTTTACTTTAACTTCGACTTTTTTCTCAAAATTTCGACTTTAATCTCCAAATTTCGAGAAAAATGTTGAAATTTTGGTAATTAAAAATTGAAATTACTGAACGCACCCTACTTGGCGCAACTGTTATCTGCCTAACATAACCACAGCATATAAAAAATGTTAAAGAAAAAAACGAAATTTCAAGTTTAAAGTGGAAATTTCGCAATTAATGTCGAAATTTCGACTCTTATTCTTCATGGTAGACTCTTATTGACCGGAAATATTATGTTTTTTTCAATTTATTTAACATTTCTTCGGCCCAGTTTGGAAATATTTAAATTTTTATGGTTTGTTGACAATTTTCTAAACAGTTTTTGAAATGCGACTACGTGATATTTAAATTTATTGAAAACGTCACTTCATGACAGTTCACAAATTAAAAGGTTATTTTATTTTACATAGAATAGGAATAATGAAAAATTGGAGACTCTTATGTGGAAATTTCGACTTTTTTCTCGAAATTTCCACCTTAATATCAAAATTTCGACTTTAAACTCGAAATTTTGATTTTCTTTTCGAAATTCCGAGATTCAAGTCAAAATTTCTACTTTAACTTCGACTTTTTTCTAGAAATTTTGACTTTAAACTCCAGATTTTGACTTTTTTTTCGCAATTCCGAGGTTAAAGTCGAAATTTCAACTTTAACTTCGACATATTTCTCAAAATTTCGACTTTAATGTCCAAATTTCCAAATTTAAACCCCAAAATTTGGATTTTTTTTCTCAAAATTTTCAATCTCGAAATTTCAAATTTAAATTCGAAATTTCGACTTCTTTCTCCAAATGTTGACTTTTAAACTCGGATTTTCTACTTTTAAACTCGGAATTTCGAATTTAAACTCAAAATGTAGATTTTTTTCCAAATTTTGGTAATTAAAAATTGAAATTACTGAACGCTCCCTACTGGGCGCAATTGTTATCTGCGCAACATAACCTTAGCACATAAAAAATTTTAATGAAAAAAACGAAATTTCAAGTTTAAAGCGGAAATTTCTCAATTAAAAGTCGAACATTCGGCTCTAATCTTGAAATTTCGACTTTTTTTTTCGAAATTTCCACTTTAATATTGAAATTTCGACTCTAAACTCCAGATTTTGACTCTTTTTTTCGAAATTCCGAGATTCAAATCCAAATTTTAACTTTAACTAGACTTTTTTCTCAAAATTTCGACTTTAATCTCCAAATTTGGAGAAAAATGTTGAAATTTGGGTAATTAAAAATTGAAATTGCTGAACGCACCCTACTGGGCACAACTGTCATCAGCTTAATATAACCACAGAATATAAAAATTTTTAAGTCCAAAGAAGGTTTCACCCCTTTACCACATCGGCAATTAAATAAATAATTACGCGATACGTATTTCGCCAGCAGAACTGGCATTTTCAAGCGCACTACTAATCTATAAAGATAAGCAAAAGAGGCATCGATGTCATCTGCATTGAGATTCAAATCGATTTGAATCAAAACAAATTTTCAAGATTAAAGCGCAAATTTCGCAATTAAAGTCGAAATTTCGACTCTATCTTGAAATTTCGACTTTTTTCGCAAAATTTCCACTTTAATATCGAAATTTCGACTTTAAACTCCAGATTTTGACTTTTTTTCGAAATTCCGAGGTTAAAGTCGAAATTTCAACTTTAACTTCGACATATTTCTCAAAATTTCGACTTTAATCTCCAAATTTCGAGAAAAACGTTGAAACCCCGAAATTTCGATTTTTTTTCTCAAAATTTTGATTTTAATCTCGAAATTTCAACTTTAAATTCGAAATTTCGACTTTTTTCTCCAAATTTTGACTTTCAACTCGGATTTTCGACTTTTAAACTCGGAGTTTCCAATTTAAACTCAAAATGTAGACTTTTTTTTCAAAATTTTGGTAATTAAAAATTGAAATATCGAAATTTCGACTTTAAACTCCAGATTTTGACTTTTTTTCGAAATTCCGAGGTTAAAGTCGAAATTTCAGCTTTAACTTTGACATATTTTTCAAAATTTCGACTTTAATCTCCAAATTTCGAGAAAAATCTTAAAACCCCGAAATTTAGATTTTTTTTCTCAAAATTTTGATTTCAATCTCGAAATTTCAACTTTTAATTCGAAATTTCGACTTTTTTCTCCAAATTTTGACTTTCAACTCGGATTTTCGACTTTTAAACTCGGAGTTTCGAATTTAAACTCAAAATGTAGATTTTTTTTCCAAATTTTGGTAATTAAAAATTGAAATTACTGAACGCTCCCTACTGGGCGCAATTGTTATCTGCTCAACATAACCATAGCACATAAAAAATGTTAATGAAAAAAACGAAATTTCAAGTTTAAAGCGGACATTTCGCAATTAAAAGTCGAAACTTCGACTCTAATCTTGAAATTTCGACTTTTTTCTCGAAATTTCCACTTTAATATCGAAATTTCGACTTTAAACTCCAGATTTTGACTTTTTTTCGAAATTCCGAGGTTAAAGTCGCAATTGCAACTTTGACTTCGACTTTTTTCTCAAAATTTCGACTTTAATCTCCAAATTTCGAGCAAAATATCGAAATTTTGGTAATTAAAAATTAAAACTACTGAACGCATCCTACTGCCAACTGTCAGTATAGTTTGGAAAACAGTGCTGTAAGGCGCAACTGTCAGCTGCCAAACCGAACCATAGAATACAGTGACTTCAGAAAAATTTCGAAATTAAAATGGAAAATCTGTAATTAGAGTCGAAATTTTGACTTTCGTCTCCGAATTTCGAGAAAAAGTAGAAAATTCGATATTAAAGTTAAAAATTTTTGGGAGAAGAGCCGACATTTCGACTTAAAACTCGAAATTTCATATTTTTTCCTCAATATTTTGATTCCAGTTTAATATCGAAATAAGTAAGAGTTAAAAATGTTAAATTGAATCGTAAAATTTCGACTTTTTTTTTGCATTTCTAATCCTCTTACAGTTAAAAAATATAATAAAATTTTAGTTAAACTGAAAATTTCAAAATTTCGAGATTTTTTCTAAAAATTCTCGATATTTTTATGAATTGGGACTATTTTCAATTTCTCTTTTCTTATGAGGTCGTAATTTTTGAAAAAAATCTTTCAAATTTAAAACTAAAACTAATATTTGCTAAAATCTGAATTAAAAGTAGAAATAGTAAGAAAAATATCCACATTTAAAGAAACTTGGTGTAGAACAGACATTAATTTAAAAAAAAGTTTTAAATTTTCAAACAAAGCTCGATATTTTCACTTTTTTCTTCAAATGTTGGCTCTTAAAGTCAAAATGTCTACTTTTATTTCAACATTTGAAATTTAACCTCAAAATTTCAACTTCATTTCGAAAAGTCGAAATATCGGATAGAAAATTTCGGAAATAAAACAAGATTTCGAGTTTTATCTTGAATTTAAAAAAAAATGATATCCCGTGCATTATATTTCTCAGTTTAATCCCAAAATTAATTGCTTTAAATTTTAAATTTGAAAAACTTTCGGTCTCACAATGAAAAAAGAAAGTCCTAATTTGGTAAAAAAAAATTGTAAAATCTCGAAAACTTCCTATTTAAATATTTTCTAGAACAAATCGAAATTTTAAGATTAAAATTTTCAAAAACAGGAAAAATTGTTTGATGAATCTCGAAACTATGAAAATAAAAGTTTTGAGTGAAGTGGCGATATTTTCAAAATCGAAGAAAATAATAATTTTAACTGAAAGATAAAAAAGTTAATGTTCAGTACTTTTTGCAAAAAAAAACTTGAACTTTCGTTTTAACATTTTAAACAAATCTTGATTTTAGGTTTAACTTTGAAATGAGTATTTTATTTGGATGAGTCAGAAAATTTCGAAAAAAAAAATAAAAATTTGTTTTAGAACGACTTGCATAAAAATGAATTGAATGTAAAGCAATTTTGACTGAAGTCGATTTTTTTTCATTTTTGGAGCATTATTACGAAAGCGAAAAACATAGATTAAAAAAATTTTTTGTTTAGAAATATCGACTTTTATTTTCGAAATTCCCAGATCAAAGTGTGAAATTTCGACTTTTAATCCTGAAATTTTGAGTTTTTTCCCGAAATTTCGACGTTTAATACTGAAATTTTGAGTTTTTTCCCGAAATTACGACTTTTTTCTCGAAATTTCGCCTTTTTTCTCGATCATTGGAGATAAAAATCGAAATTTTGAGTTAAAAATTACAATTTAGAATTTAATGTCGAAATTTCGACTTTAATCTCGAAATTTGGCCTTTTTTCTCAAATTTTTTTTTGATGGAACGGCTTGGCTGTCGAAACGCGTTAGAGCAACCTTCGTTGTGTTTTTTAATCTTTCTTGGTTTCAGGGGACAAGTTCTGTGTTTCAATTCTTGAAGATAACCAAGGACCAGTCCGTTCCATCAAAAAAAATTTTTTTTAATCTTTCTTGGTTTCAGGGGACAAGTTCTGTGTTTCAATTTTTTTCTCAAAATTTCGACTTTAATCTCGAAATTTGGCCTTTTTTCTCAAAATTTCGATTTTAATCTCAAATTTTCCATTGCAAGTAGAATGTAACCTAAACTACAAATTCATGCAGCCCTCCAGGCGTGTATAATGAATCATAGGTAGCTGAATTACCAACAGTTGAAACACTGCCACCTAGCGAAGCGGTTGCTCTCTAGGAAAAGTTCCCAGAAGACAAGGATTCTAATGCACAGACCAATAGGTTTGAACATTTATTAGATTCGAAGTTTGGAAACCAAATACCGGTTTCGATCTTGTTAGATCTCGTCAGTTTTCAACTCGAATGCTAACAACGGTTCCGACAAGTAATTACTAAAAAATTCACAGATGTCAAGCGTGTGACTTTTAATATTACCATCCATAGAGAAACTATGTTTCAATTTTTTTCTTGAAATTCCGAGATTAAAATCGACATTTTGACTTTGATCTCGAAATTTTGACTTTTTTCTTAAAATTCCGAGATTAAAATCGACATTTTGACTTTGATCTCGAAATTTTGACTTTTTTCTTAAAATTCCGAGTTTAAAGTCGAAATTTCGACTTTAATTTCGAAATTTCGTCTTTTCTCAAAATATCGAGATTAAAGTCGAAATATCTGTACTTTATGGTACCAACCACTCCCCTTTCCCACCAATATTGACAGTTGGCAGTAGGGTGCGTTCAGTAATGTATATTTTAAATTGCCAAAATTTTGTTTTTAATTCTCGAAAATTTCAGATTAAATTTGAAGTTTCGACTTTAATCTCAAAATTTCGATAAAAAAGTCGGAATTTCGAATTTGAAGTCGAAATTCCGAGATTAAAGTCGAAATTTCGAAAAAAAGTCGAAATTTCGAAAAAAAGTCGAAATTTCGGGATTAATGTCGAAGTCCGGAGATTTGAGTCGAAATTTCGAGAAAAAGTCGAAATTTCTAAAGATATATTTTTTAATCGATTTGTACGCCTTCGTACATTACTGACTTGTCTTGAATTATTTCAAAATATTAGACTGCAATAAAATTTTTTAAATAATTAAGTCGAAATTTTAGAACAAAATTAACATGAGCTTAAACTTAAAATTTCTACTTTCTTCTAGAAATTTCAGGTAAATCAGAATCTAATAATTAATGCGTTAACTTCACATCAACCTGTTTTTGTTGTCATAGAACTATAATGAGATATCACTCTCTATGGCATTTCAGAGATATTCCAACGATTTTTACGAAATTCTACTCTACAGAGGTGGAATTTCGATATTTGATACAATTGGTTAGAGGGAGTGACGAGGCGACTTTTAACCTAAATCTCGAGATAAACTTCAAAGTAAACCATCAACGAAAAGCAAACAAAAGTATTTGCTAAACCGCGTTTCATTGAAACACTTAAATCCTTGATCCTATAGCGCTAAACATTATTTTTGGTGGGAAATTTTAAGAATGGACTAATCTACTAGTCGACTAGATAAAAAACGATACATCGCTATTCGCTTTCGGTGAGATCACCGGTTTTTAAGTTGTTTAAATAGGCAGATGTTTTTCGTACGGTAAGAGAGAGACGGCGAGATACGTCCAAGGTCAAATTTGTGCTAGTGTTCTGCAGGCCACGTTCCACGTTTTAAGTTCGTGCACAAAAGTTTCGATTGTCGGTTCCCGCTGCGAGATGTATATTCGCCCGCGGTCTCGGACCAATGACGGCATAGAACATCTATGTTTGGCACTCCCAAACTTTTCCATGGCAACAAGCGTGTCACGCACCATGGCTAACTGCGAATTCTACTTCCTGCTAATGAGGAGAGATAAGAAGCGAAGACCGTTAGAAAGGAATTTTCGGCGGTTGGCACCGTTGGCGGAATTTTTTAATCGGATTTGGCGCGATATCTTATTAATAAGAGCGATGCCTCGTATTCGTAAAAATTCTGAGTTATTTATGTAATATCTGGTCTTTTGAGTCAACATCGTGCGGCGAGACGTATTTCTGTTTTATTTCAAGGTTATTTTTCTAACCTATTGTCTGTTTAATTGAAAAAACAAATTACACTCTTATATAGTGTTCAAGCATCTTCTGGTCCGCTGGTTTAAAAAAAAAACACCAAATTAACTGGCATCTACTATTTTATCATTTTACTTGGATGGTGAAATGACGGCAAATATTTAAAAAACAATTTTCTTAAATTAAAATTGGCGCCAAATTGTTCTTTTATGAAATTCTGTGTTAAGTATTTTCCTCTAAGTTTAAATAAATTAAGTAATACTTCTTAGCTGGATCAGTTATCTTGTGTTTATGTAATATTCCATAAGTCGTGATCGACGAAAGCGCAGAAAGGACATTTATTTAAAAAAAAAATTGAAATTTCAAGTTTAAAGTTAAAATTTCGATTTTTTTTTCGCAATTTCTACACTCTATGGCTAAGTTAGACATAAGCCGTGATCGACGAAAGCGTAGAAAGGACATTTATTTAAAAAAAAATTTGAAATTTCAAGTCTAAAGTTAAAATTTCGATTTTTTTTTCGAAATTTCTACACTCTATGGGTAAGTTAGACAGATGGCAGTTGCGTCTCGTCACTGCCATTTCCCAACAATATTGACAGTTGGCAGCAGGGTGCGTTCATTAATTTCCATTTTCAATTGCCAAAATTTCCACTTTAATCTCGAAATTTCGACTTTTTTCTCGAAATTTCCAGATTAAAGTCGAAATTTCGACTTTAAAATCAAAATTTCGACTTTAATCGGGGACTTTTGAAGGAAACATGCGAAATTTTGAGTTTGCAGTCGAAATTTCGAGATTAGAGTCGAAATTCGGAGCTTTAATTCGAAATTTTATAAAAGTCAAAATTTCGAGAAAAAACTCGAAATTTTCTGTTAAAAGTCAAAATTTCCAAATTACAGTCGACATTTCGACTTTAATATTAGAATTTTGAGAAAAAAGTCAAAATTTCGAGGAAAAAGTCGAAATTTCGAGAAAAAAGTCGAAATTTCTAAAAAAAAATGTTAATCTGTGTCGTTTTTACGTCTTTGTAGTGATCCTTCTGTTATTACCTACTGATTTTATCGATTAAGTTGTGTCAATAGTTATCTATTAACGACTACAATGAAATGCGGTAGTTTTGTGTCTTACGTTCCATGCACACCTGTTACCGGCGCCACTGTGTTCTGCGTATTTCTATGCCCGACGGCATTGATTTTGCTTTAGCATGAGGCCCGTCTAATTCTTTACAAACCAATAGACCGAAATAGAAATGGCGCCCCTTCTTAGGGGTTGGCGGAACGCAGATAAGCGTCATTGAGGTTCGGCCCCTTTTTGTGACCTTGAAACTAGAAAGGGACGCCCGTCCAAATCTAATCATCAAAATGGGGTTGACTTGCCTAACGTGCATTCGCCTGACCAACGCACTGGACAAGGTGTTGCTTACAAAAGGCATTCTGACGAAATAATGTTGGAAACATTGTAATTTTGTTCAACGAGCATTTAGCTGCCCAACGACCTAGAACAGTTATAGAATAAAAGCTACTGGATGGCCTCATAAGTAAAAACAATTGGGCGCTCTCAAAAGAAGTAAACAAACTCCTAAAAAATTCCAGAATTATACCTGAACTGCTCCATGTTAAAATAAATATCGTTGGGAATCATAGAAGTAACATCGATAGCCGTGGTCACTGATCCAAAGTTAAACAAGCTGGATCTTCTTAATTAAAAATAATATACAAAATAAATCTCTTTAGAACAATTTTACTAAAATACGTAACATGCACTGTTTTTTTAAATAGATTGATTTTATAGAGAATATTTTCGTTTAAAAACGCAAATCGCTTCTGCGGAAGTGATGTTCCACTTAATGGAAAATATCGGTGGGAAAACACAGAATTCAAAGTTTTGTTAATGAAATGCTAACCTATATTTTAATAAAGTATATTTTTATATAAAATACCTTGAAATTCTGTTGATATTAAATGTGTATGTTACAATCCAATACTAAATTCAATTTGAACCTTTTTATTTGACTTTCAATCGTAGAGCGGAGCTCCCTACATTCTCTGTCGCACACTCCGTACGTTCTGTGTCGCACACTCTTTACGTTCTGTGTCGCACATACTTCTTCCTATTTTTATAATCGACTAATTCTTCCAATTTCTAGTTTAATCTCGAATTTCGAAAAAAAAATATCAAAATTTCGAGATTAAAGTCGAAACTTTGCGATTGAAGTTAAAATTTCGCGAGTAATTCATGTAAAAATGTCGAGATTTTAACTTTAACCCCATAATTACGCGGAAAAGGTCGAAATTTCAACTTTAATTCCGGAATTTCGACCAAAAAAAATCGAAATTATGGTCAAAATTCAAAAAGTCAAAATTTCGAATTTAATCCCGGAATTTTGAGAAAAAAATTGAAATATCGAAATAAAATCAAAATTTCGAAATTGTTGAAATTTCGCGAGTAATTCATGTAAAAATGTCGACATTTTAACTTTAATCCCATAATTACGAGGAAAAAATCGAAATTTCAACTTTAATTCCGGAATTTCGACAAAAAAAATCGAAATTAAAGTCAAAATTCAAAACGTCAAAATTTCGAATTTAATCCCGGAATTTCGAGAAAAAAATTGAAATTTCGAAATAAAATGAAAATTTCGAGATTAAAGTCGAAACTTTGCGATTGAAGTTGAAATTTCGCGAGTAATTCATGTAAAAATGTCGAGATTTTAACTTTAATCCCATAATTACGAGGAAAAAGTCGAAATTTCAACTTTAATCCCGGAATTTCGACAAAAAAAATCGAAATTAAAGTCAAAATTCAAAACGTCAAAATTTCGAATTTAATCCCGGAATTTCGAGATGAAAGTCGAAACTTTGCGATTAAAGTTGAAATTTGGCGAGTAATTCATGTAAAAATGTCGAGATTTTAACTTTAATCCCATAATTACGAGGAAAAAGTCGAAATTTCAACTTTAATCCCGGAATTTCGATAAAAAAAAATCGAAATTATGGTCAAAATTCAAAAAGTCAAAATTTCGAGTTTAATCCCGAAATTTCGAGAAAAAAATTGAAATTTCGAAATAAAGTCAAAATTTCAAGAAAAAAATCGACTTTCGAAATTAAAGGCACAATTTCAAAAAAAAAAAGTAGAAATTTTGAATTGAATCCCGAAATTTCAAAAAAAAAATTAAAATTTCGAGAAAAAATCGAAATTTCGAAATTAACGTCAAAATTTCAAAAAAAATCGAAATTTTGAATTTAATCCCGAAATTAGGAGAAAAAATTGAAATTTCGAGCAAAATTCCAAATTTCAAAATTAAAGCCCAACTTCGAGAAAACAATTTAAAATTCGAAAGTCAAAATTTCAAGAAAAAAGTCGAAATTTCAAGTTTAAACTCGAAAATTCGAGAAAAAAATCAGATTTCGAAATTAAAGGCAAAATTTCATAAAAAAAGTACAAATTTTGAATTTGATCGCGAAATTTCAAAAAAAAAAAATTAAAATTTCGAGAAAAAATCGAAATTTCGAAATTAACGTCAAAATTTCAAAAAAAAGTCGAAATTGCAAGATTAAAGTCCAACTTTGGACTTTGAACGCGAAATTTCTAAAAAAAATTGTAGTTTCCACTTTTACGCCTTCGTAAAAAAGAAATAACGTTTAAATATTTGAATATTTGTTCAAAAAAAAATAGGTATTTAGTTGTTTGTGTCAACAGTCGCCAACAAAAAAGTAAAAAAAATCAAAACAGTTCTCGAAGTACTTTTTTAAGAATTTGAATTCTTATTCAGAAACTGAATTAATTAAAAAAGTGCTTCCAGAAATTTTTGTAATTTTTTTTTAAGATTTAAAGAAGAATCTTGACAAATTGTGAATCAGTGTAAAAAGTAAGCGTTGTAGATCCTTCTGATGCCAACTGACTCGCGTTTGCCCGTTTTCATAGGACGATAAACTGGTTATATTTTAAACTGTAGTCGTGCTAATAGTTTCCGTTGGATTTCTAGAATAAATTTGCCGGCCAGCAAGTATTTTTAACACGAGAGTGATAATTAAACGCTTATGTCAGCCAAATGCCGTAATAGATTGCCCAAGTCGAGCTTAATTATCAACCCGACCTAGAGAGATACTTTTTAAAAAGACTTCTGTATATTCGTGAAATTTCCCAACGCAAGCAGTTTGATAAATTTAATCGCCCGCAAATTGCCCCTTTACGTTAAAAAAATAGCTCGGAACTATTAATAAATCGAACCCTGCAGTCTACTTTCCACTGAAGAGGAAAGTATCGCTTTCGAAGTAATTCTTATTTAAATTTAATTTAAATTATTTAAATTTGCCGCGCTGTAAACAATTTTTCTGCTTTAGGTCGTTTTCGTTTATTTGCGTTGTTTTTATTTCATAAAAAAGTTGGCTAGTGTTAAGAAGGTAAAATTTTCTAAATATATGCGTTATGTATTCCAAATTCTGACATTTTACTGAAAACTGCCAGTAAATTTTAATCAATGGCTGACTTTTTAACTCTAATTGAAAGGCTAAACCAAAAGTTAATAGTCCGTTTTAGAACGCCATGTCTGTGGATAAGCATTATTTGACATGTCACAGTTGTGTTCCCCGCTTTCAAATTATTACATCTATGGCGATTGTATAGACAAATATCCTTGTATAAACAAAATCCTTTGAGGTTACTACCTTTTACTAACCTTATTAGTAGGGCGAATACTTCCAGTTGACAATTTCCATGAAATGACCGCGGAACATTAAAATTTCAAAGTTCATTTTATAGTCAATCAGTTAACTTAAACTGCTCCATTTCAGAAAATTTCGTTGGAAAATGTCACATGTTCGTACTCAAAATTTGATGTCAGGTGTGTAAATTATATCTATGGCGCTTGTATAGACAAATATCCTTGTATAAACAAAATCCTTTGAGGTTACTACCTTTTACTAACCTTATTAGTAGGGCGAATGCTTCCAGTTGAAAATTTCTATGAAATGACCGCGGAAGATTAAAATTTCAAAGTTAAATTTATAGTCAATCAGTTAACTTAACTGCTCCATTTCAGAAAATTTCAGTGGGAAATGTCACATGTTCGTATTCGAAATTTGATGTGTTTAAACGGTTGGTGTAAGCAAACGGTTGAATACAGTCTCAGGTTGAATATGTAACATTTCGTATTTTGTTTATGCCGGTTTTAAATGAGCACGAAGACAAACGGCAAAGGGTTGTAATTGTGTAAATCAGTGTTTCCCAAGTGATCGGTCACGGACCGGGTACCAGGTACCAGATACGAAAATAAAATGCCAGATCTCAGAACGGTTGAATATAGTCTCTAGTTGAATATGTTTGAAACATTTCGTATTTTGTTTATGCCAGTTTTAAATGAGCGCGAAGACAAACGGCAAAGGGTTGTAATTGTGTAAACCAGTGTTTTCCAAGTGATGGGTCGCGACTCGGTACCAGGCTACGAAAATAGAATGCCAGATCGCAGAATTGTCTTCATACTCGTCAATGGTCAATATTTATACACTAAAATAGTTAAAAAAAATCTTTTAGTGAGTCGTCAAGAGTGAGTATTAAAGACAACCGGGTCGGGGCAAAAAATGATTGAGAGACGCTGGCGTAAACGTTCGTAAAATAGGTTAACTTCATTGGGACACAAAGCAAAGAAATTACCTGTAAAAGCTGGACTAATCTCCGTGTACCGATGATATTTAATCACTTCGAAAATAGAAATAATAATTTATTGTGATACGTAGCCAATTTATTCTAATTTTAATAATGAAGTCGTTAACTCTTACTAGTTTTGTTGTCAACTTAAAATGCTCTACTTCGATAAAATGTCAGTGGAAGAAACCATAGAAAATTCAAAGGATACAACAACCACCAAATTGTGCGCGAATATGGAGCAACCATTTTTAATTACTAGGAATTCTTTCGACAAATTATTAAAAATGTTATAAATTATATTTGAAATTGGTTAAGATGTCTTATCAAAAAAAAATTGATGACAAAGTTTTTAAATGTAAGGTGTTTTTAATACAGTATTAATGAAAAAATTAAGCAATATCCAAAATTTCGGTTTTCTCCATTTACCTTTTCAAAATTTCAACTTTTTTACGAATTACGAATTTTCTATTAATTTTGTCCTTTCCTCAATATTTAAATAGTTTGGTTTCGTTGAAACTTCGATTAAAAATTTTGCAGTTTATCTGAAAATGTCAATATTTTTCCAAAATTACGTTTTTTTTGCTCTCAAATTCTCGAAATTATTGAAAATGTCGACTTTTTCGAACTGTTGTCAATTTTTTCGAAATTTTGTCAATTTTTTCCAAATTTGGTCAATTTTTTCGAAATGTCAATTTTTTCAAAATTTTGTCAATTTTTTCGAAATGTCAATTTTTTCGAAATTTTGTCAATTTTTTCGAATTGTCAATTTTTTTAAATTTTATCAATTTTTTCGAAATTTTGTCAATTTTTTCGAAATTTTGTCAATTTTTTTCAAAATTTTATCAATTTTTTCGAAATTTTGTCAATTTTTTAAAATTTTGTCAATTTTTTCGAAATTTTGTCGAAAATATTGATCTTTTTCTTAAAATCCCAATTTTGTTTTGAAATTTTGACTTTCTGTCGCAATTTCGACTTTATTTTGAATATTTCGTTTTTTTGAATATTTCGTTTTTTTTTCAATATTTTATTTTTTTAAATATTTCGTCCTCTCTGATAATTTCGGCCTTTCTTCAATATCAAACTTTCAGAAAAATACTGAATGATTTCAAAAAAAGCAACGTCAGTTGCGTCAAAATTTCAACATATATTTTAAGTTATTAATACATTGCGAACCATAATTTTTGATATTGGAAAGCGAAGAATGAAAAAAATAGTAATACAAAGCAAAAATCAACTTGTTTAACAAAACGAAGACATTTAGTGGAAAAAAAATCTTGTTATTTAATTTACGATTTAATCGATCTATTTAGAACCTCAACGAAAGATCTTTTATTAAAAAAAACTTTTTATTAAAAGAAATACGTCAAAATTAATGATCTACTTTTACATTACAAGAAAATTTAACTTCGAAAGAAAAATACAAACTCAGGCAATGCCGCCATGAAATTAAGAGATCGGGGAATTAAACATGTAAAAAAAATGAACTTCGAAATGAGAAAACGATGTAAATGCAAAAATCAAAAAATTGTGAATAAATCGCACAAACATTTCCGAAATTGAAAAATAAAATATTTGTGTCTATTCTGACGATAACGTCAACGTTACACATTTTAAGTCAAAAGGAGAAATCGCGTTAAAATTCCTATTCTACTTAAAAAAATATATCAGTGGTTACACATTTCAAATCGAAAGGAGGAATCACGTTAAAATTCCTATTCTACTTAAAAAAATATATCAGTGGTTACACATTTCAAATCAAAAGGAGGAATCACGTTAAAATTCCTATTCTACTTAGAAAAATATATCAGTGGAACTAGCGTCAAAATCAACTCGCTCAAAGAACTATTGCAGTATCTACAAATTGAGTTATAAATTAAAATTATCAACATAAAAAAACTTAATTTAATTTGGTTAATAACCAAAAGAGTTTAAACAGTATAATTCAGATGCTAAATTGAAGCAGTTTTAAGAAGTTTACCAACAAATAATAAACCAAAGTGGAACATGTTTAACAAATATCAAGTAAATCAAAAAAGGAAGTGGTTTTCGTAATGAAAATTGAATGTTTTATTTATTATTTAATCAGCCACTGTGTTAAAACCTAAATTATTAAATGAAACGAAAAATAACTGAAGAGTTTAAAGAAAATCTCATTAAAATTCAATTCCCGTTCTACTTAAAAAAAAAATATCGGTGGAACCATCCATAGAATTAAAAATGTCAAATTTAAATTACCCAACGGGCCGACCACCGAAAATTATTACACTATGGACTTGTAATTTTAACAACCATCCACAAAGAACTCCAACAGTATGGACTTTTAATTTTAATAAAATATCACCCGGAAAAAATTACACACAATGTGGACGGTAAAATGGAGTATGAAATGTTTAATTTGAAGATGACTAAATCATTTAATTTGGAAAACAGATTAAAAACCAAAAACTGTACTGAAAATTAAATCATTTAATTTGGAAAACAGATTAAAAACCAAAAACTGTACTGAAAATAGAATTAGGTAGAAAAATTCGAAAATTAGGCGCAATATTAATTTAATTGAATGATGACCTAAAATGAAACAAAACGTATAAATTAAAAAAAAAGATTTACGTTTCCAAATATAGAAGAAACGGCGGGAGCTTATAATTTTTAAAGTTAACCATAACACTTATGTAGATTTTATTTAACAGTACACCGTTGATTCGTAAGATCTTCATGAAAGCTGGATATCTAATGGATTAATAGGAGAGAGAAAAAGACTGACTATTAAATAAAAAGTAAGCCTGAATCGCTCCCCTGTAAACCCATTGGAACCTCATCTAGGAAAAATTCGGGAACACGTGGTAATGACGTCACAGCGTTACGTAATGCGAAGCTTCTGGAAAAAATCAACCGCCACAAAAAAAAAATTTAGTGCGACAGTTACCCGATTATTTAAATCGACAGTTTCAATAAAAAAAATCAAACACATTAAAGCGCGATAACTAATAAAAAAAAGTTGTTCGATATTCGAAATGAAGTAACGCGTTTTAAACAAGATGGCTGCTTCTTTGCAATGCGGAAGTTGCAAAATTAGGTCGCGTCTCTAAAATACGTACAACGATTTAAAAAAACACCACAAAACAACTAAAAGTTATCTACTATCCTTTGTCGAATATCAAAGGATCGTATAGGAAGCCTTTGTTTAAATTGAACACACAAAGACAAATCGCCAAAGGTTAAAAAAAATTCGTTGCACTCGCGTCCACGGTTTCTGAGAGATTACGAAGCGCGGGGTTTTAGCACAGCTCGCTAGATGCACGCAGAGTGGGGGAACACCTTCTCCGTTCGCGATTGGCGGTGACCGTCCCCACCACATGACACGTAGAATTAGACTGTGACGCAATGCGCACAACCACCTCCCAAACGTTTCAAACGAGAAAGTAAGTTCGGCAATTTTGTTACAACACCATCGAAGTGGGGCGAGAGAGAAGGTTTAGTGAACTGTTGTTATCTCACTCTTACTGTGACACGTGGAGGTTCAGTGACCTCGGCACACGTGTAGCACAATACTGCAGCATTGCGCAAAGTAATTTACCATAATTTTTAACAAATAGAACGACGAAATCCCCCAACATCAACATGAAATTAAAATCTGGAAATTCCCACTAAAAATACAACTTATCACTCGTACCCGCAATCAGTAAAATAAACTTCGATCATTTATAACATAGACACAGGGTTTTAATTAATATTAAAAGCGAAAAATCATTCTTACCAAAGTTTAAATCCCAATTTAGGGTAAACGGAGGCACAAAGAGTTAGTCCGAAATGGAAAAACTTCGAGTGCGTTCGACTTGCGTGAGAGTCAGCGGAAAACTGCTGCGCTTCGTCGGAACAAAGATATCTGTGAACCCGCGGAGCCGCGAGGACAAGGAGAAGGAGCAAATAGCGTTCCCTTTCATGTTATTGATCGTCCGATTCGTGTGACCTCGTAAGCGTTCGTACGCTAAACTAGGTCACCGGGCGTATACACGTGCCAAAGTAGCGTCCTTGGCTTACATGTATTTATCAGATAATGGAAGTACTAATTACGATTTTGTGCCCCTGCGACTCGGCGCTACCCTTCCAGGCGACACCCACTGGAAAATATGTTGGATCGACGATCACGTTAAGAAGAGCTGAGGGCAGATTTCCATTAGAGATCGGGATCATTATATGTGGCCCGTGAGCTCTATGTTCCTTTCGCTGGGCGCTGTAACCCTTCCTCTGGGCGCTGCAACCCTTCCTCTGATGAGGATCCACTTTTCTCGCTGGAAAACTTATTCACTATTCGTTGGACGCTTTCTTCATTAGCTGCTCGATGTTCTTTATTTTTTAGAAACTAGTAGCATCACAAATGAATTAAGAGTTTTTTGTCATTAGTTTCTATGATCAGGACTACTATTTTGTTTTTTCCTGGTACTGAAAATAATATCGTGTTATTTTTATATAATAATTACGCCAGAAAATGATACGCATTTTTTTATTTCCTATTTTTATTTCCTTCGTTGTTTGCTTAAAACGCTTAAATTTTATAGAGTACGCCACAAGTGAATTAAAAAAGAGTCTTAATGCGCCCCTGTATAGTGGTGAGAACACAGAACAATCGTAGATTTATTAATCTAAAAAACAGAATAATTTGTGTTAATGTTTTTATGTATTAATAACTAGTAATTTCATAATAAATTTTCATGGAAATTTCATAAGAAATATTGATTGAACGCAATCATTTGATCAATAATCGTTTGAAGACGCAAGCGGCCTACAGCTAATGCTCCACATTCAAGAAATATCGGTGGGAAAGCACAGAATCTGAAGTTTTCATCACGAAAAATCCTAACCTAAATTTTAATTCGTGCGTTTTTAAGAAAGAAACCTTGAAATTTTGGTGTTGTGTGTTGTTAAATGCTCATGTGGATGTTACAAGCTAGTGAATTAAATTGTTTAAATTGTATTAGTGCGTCCTAGATTCCAAGGAATTTGACAGTTACGACACCGCTTTTTTAAACTAGGACAACGTGAATTTTCATCGTAGTTTGTAACAGTTTGTGGTTCGGCGAGAACTTTTAAATTGTTTCGTATCAGCCCAATAAAGGGATGTTTATGTAGTAATAGTAAAAGTAATAATAATGCAATCAATGTTATTAGCACGTTGCAAAACTTTATTGGTGTTGTGGGTAAATTCTATACATTTTATAGTCAATTAGTCAGGGGCGGACTGGGCCTTTGCCATTCGGTGGGCAAAATATGTTCGTTATCAGGGGAGACACTTTTCTGAAGATATATGAGAGACCGCGCGGTGCTTTCACTTATTGTAGGGGAAAACTAAAATAATTTTTTCCAAATAAGGGAAAACTAAATGCTTAATTTGGACTTTGCCCTTGGATTTATATTTTAATCACAGATACAAAATTTAATCAAATCAAAATAAATAAAAAATCGATAATGCTCTATAAATGTTGGTCTCGGAATTTTGTCTTCCCAAGTTTTAAGTTTGCATTAGAAATTTTGATATTTCTCTAGTTTTCGCTAAAAACTAAAAATCAGTGTTCAGCTTAGTTATTTTTTTTTGACTTTTTTTCCAAAAATATCGACCTCAATCTTGAAGGGAAGGTCAAATTTTCAAATAAAAACTCGAAATCTTTAAAAAACTTAAAAGTTCGAGGAATTGTACCTTTCGTTCTTAAAATCTTGACTTTGAAACATTAATTTTATTCCCAAAATCTAAATTTTGATCTAAAATTTGATCCGAAATATCAAGAAAAAAATTTCGACTTTATTCAGGAAGTTTCGTATTTTTTTCTTGAAATTTCGGATCAAATTTTCAAATAAAAGCTCGAAATGTGTAGAAAATTTAAAATGTCGATGACTTTTTATTATAAATTGCATTCTGTTCTTAAAATAATGACTTTGAAACAATTTATTTTCAAAAATTTCTGATTTGAAATAAAAATTCCGACTTTTTTTGATAAATTGCGTATTTTTTTCTCGAAATGTCGCATTTTTTCCTCAAAATGTCGTATTTTTTTCAAAGGGTCCTGTTTCTCGAAAAAATTGAAATTAGAATTGTTTCGTTCATCCATTTTTCTTAAAACCATTCATAATAAAAATCAGTGTTTAACTGAACACTGATTTTTATTATGAATGGTTTCAAGAAAAATGAACGAACGAAAAAATTCTAATTTCAATTTAAATTTTGAAGCTATATTTTGACTTATTTTCCCAAAAATATCGACCTCAAACTCGAAAAATTTTAAATAAAAACTCGAAATGTATCAAAAATTTAAAATGTCGATGAATTTTTATTCATAAGTTGCATTCTGTTCTCAAAATAATGACTTTGAAATAATTTCTTTCCCAAAATTTCTAATTTGATATAAAAATTCGTACTTTTTTTAGTCAGTTTCGTATTTTTTTCTCGAAATTTCTAATTTTTTCTTAAAATGTTTTGTTTTTCGAAAAATTTCAAATTGAAAGTAGAATTTTTGCATTCAAGAAAAATGACCGTTTTTCTTAAAATCTTACATAATTAAAAATCATTGTTTAGCTTAAACACTGATTTTTTTAAAACATATTTTGACTTATTTTTCCAAAAATATCGACCTCAAACTCGAAAAAAGCTCAAATTCTCAAATAAAAATTCAAAATGTATAAAAAATTGAAAATGTCGATGAATTTTTATTCATAAGTTGCACTCTGTTCTCAAAATAATGACTTTGAAACAATTTTATTCCCATAATTTCTGATTTGATATAAAAATTCGTACTTTTTTCAGTTAGTTTCGTATTTTTTCTGGAAATTTCTAATTTTTTCTTGAAATGTTTGGTTTTTCGAAAAATTTCAAATTGAAAGTAGAACTTTTTCATTCAAGAAAAATGACCGTTTTTCTTAAAATCTTACATAATTTAAAATTATTGTTCAGCTTAAACACTGATTTTTTTAAAACATATTTTGACTTATTTTTCCAAAAATGTCGGCCTCAAACTCGAAAAAAGCTCAAATTCTACAATAAAAACTCGAAATGTATAAAAAATTAAAAATGTCGATGAATTTTTATTCATAAGTTGCACTCTGTTCTCAAAATAATGACTTTGAAACAATTTTATTCCCATAATTTCTGATTTGATATAAAAATTCGTACTTTTTTCAGTTAGTTTCGTATTTTTTCTGGAAATTTCTAATTTTTTCTTGAAATGTTTGGTTTTTCGAAAAATTTCAAATTGAAAGTAGAATTTTTTCATTCAAGAAAAAAGACCGTTTTTCTTAAAATCTTACATAATTAAAAATCATTGTTCAGCTTAAACACTGATTTTTTAAAACATATTTTGACTTATTTTTCCAAAAATGTCGACCTCAAACTCGAAAAAAGATCTAATTTTCAAATTACAACTCGAAATGTATAAAAAATTGAAAATGTCGATGAATTTTTATTATAAGTTGCACTCTGTTCTCAAATTAATAACTTTGAAACAATTTCTTTCCCAAAATTTTTGATTTGATATAAAAATTCGTACTTTTTTTAGTAAGTTTCGTATTTTTTTTTCGAAATTTCTAATTTTTTCTCGAAATGTTTTGTTTTTCGAAACATTTTAAATCGAAATTAGAATTTCGTTCGTTTAAGAAAAATGACCGTTCCTCTTAAAATCGTACATATTTAAGCAAACCATTCTTGTATATAAATATGTATATATTTGGTAACTCGAAAACGGCTCTAACGATTTGGATGAAATTTTCTTTCTGATTAAGTTATTGTCTTTGAAAACCATTAAAATTGGTATATTTTCTGGAAAAACGCGATTTCTCACAAAAGAAGATATTTGCTTGTTAGCCATCTCGTCATTTACGAGTACCGCTAAGATTTTAGCGATCATTTAATCAATTATTTTTTTAGTTTCTCTCTGAAGATGACAGCTTGGCTGTCGAAACACGTTAGAGTAACCTTTGTTGTGTTTTTTTAATCTTTTTTGGTTTCAGGGGACAAGTTCTGTATTTCAACATTTAGATCAACAAAAATTACTTCCATTCGATGTTTAGGATACTGGCACAGAGATGTCGTTGACGTCTTAACGTCGTGTATCAGTCAGCGACTATGCAGAAAACGACTCTTTTTGTTCTCTTGCATTGGATTTTACGATTCAAATGTAGAATTAATCCGAAAAATCTGGATTTGTAAGTACTGTAAACCTGGATTTGTAAGTACTGTAAACTTGGATTTGTAAATTGTTAAACCGAAAAATCAAGATTTTACATAAATAAAAACTTCGAGCAAAGCTGTTGTCCTGACATTTTCGAAATTAAGCCATTAACAAATATTTTATAGTTTGAAAAAATAACTTTTTTATGAAATTCGTTCATTAATTCCATTTTTAAATTGCGAGACATTCGAGAAACGCTTCTTTCTCGAAGTAATTTTAAAAAGCGAAAAATTTCGAATTTTTTTTCAAACTGTTTAATTTGAAATTATTCTAATTTTTGAATTTTGTATTTTTATCTTTCGAAATATCCCTAATTCACGATACTTAAAGTAGTTAACTTTTTTCGCCTCGGTTTTCGTTCCGGAAAAAATTGAATGGATTCGATTTCAGTTTCATTCGAACAAAATTCGTTTTTTCCGGTTTTCGGTTCACTCGCAGGTGACTGAATTTTAATCTTTTTAAAAGTTTTTATCTATATCTATAATTTCTCCCTGATTAATCAGCTACTAACTGAAATAATGATTTTCAAGGGTAGATCCAGAGTTGTTTCTAGAAAGGGGGGCATAAAAGCCGAGCGGGGAAAGAATGCTCTCATAGTTCTGTAGGTTCTTGTTTTATTGTATGGATATGACACCTGGGGGCGCCGGAATGGCACCCTTGATTATGTTACATAACTATTAAAGAAATTAAATTTAAAAAAAAACTTCGAATTAAAACTGAAGATTTTTTATTTCAAAAGGTCGAAGTTTTAGGAGGAAAAGTAAACATTCCTAATTTAACCTTGAAACATTGACACAAAGGTCCATATTTCGAAAAAAACCAGAACAGTATAGAAACAAACAAAATATTCAATTGCAAACTCGGTACTTCGAGAAAAAAAAGTCGAAATTTCAATAAAATCGATATTTCAAAACCAAACGAAACGTTTCTTAAAAAAAAATCAATATTTCCAGAATACCGATTGACTTCTAAGTTAAAAAAAGTCAATAACAAATTGATAAAATTTTCATTATTTTATTTAACATTTCTGCGATTCAGTTTGTTACTTTCGTTACTAAAAATTTAAATATTTCCAAACTGAGTCACAGAAATCTTAAATAAAATTAATAAACACAATGTTTCTGACCAATAAAAGTGTACCATGAAGAATAAGTTAATAAAATGTTTCGAAATAGTCGAAATTTAAATTGTAAAGTCCATATTTCGAAAAAAACGAAAACAGAACAGGAACAAAATATTCAAGTGTAAACTCGGCATTTCGAGTCCAAGAAGGTTTCACCCGAAATTTCTATAAAATCGATATTTCAAAACCAAACTAAACGTTTCTTTAAAAAAAAATCAATATTTTCAGAATACCTATTGACTTCTAAGTTAAAAAAAATCAATAACAAATTGATAAAATTTTCATTATTTTATTTAACATTTCTGCGACTCAATTTGTTATTTTCGTTACTAAAAATTTAAATATTTCCAAACTGAGTCGCAGAAATGTTAAATAAAATTAATAAACACAATGGTTCTGACCAATAAGAGTGTACCATGAAGAATAAATTGATAAAATGTTTCGAAAAAGTCGAAATTTGAATTGTAAAGTCCACATTTCGAAAAAAACGAAAACAGGAACAAAATATTCAAGTGTAAACTCGGCATTTCGAGAAAAATAGTCGAAATTTCAATAAAATCGAGAATTTTTCGTTTTAAAATTTCAATGAGGTCGAAATTTCAAAACCGAACCAAACATTTCTTCGTAGAAAAAAAATCGAAATTTCCAAAATATACGTATCAACTTTTGAATTAAAAAAATTCAAAGATAAATTGATAAAATATTTAGAAAAAGTCGAATTCACAGTCAATATTTCGAAAAAATTTAAATGGAAACTAAATTTTAAGAAGTTTTAGCTAAAAAGTTAAAATGTAGAGTGTACCCCTATCCCGTCCGGCCTTTGTCCCCCCCCCCCTCCACGTAAAAAATTCCAGATTCGGTCTCGGAAAGTCGAAATTTCGAAATAACGTATTTAAGCTCGGGATTTTAATTAAAAATTTTTAAATTAAAACAACTGTAAAGCGTAATTTTTTAATAGTAGGGGTTGAGAACTCAAATGGGGGGTAATACTGTGTTAACGTGGGCGTTTGAACCTGCACCGAACCGAAATAAGTCGATATTTTTTTCGATATAACTTCGATTTTCGATTCGAAAAAAATAACGATCTTTTTCGATTTCCGGTTTGCATCGGTTCAGTTCCTTTTCGAAGTCCTGCTTAAAATCCCCAAGCAATTTATCTATGTAATATATTGGGCGTACAACAAGTTTTCCCATCTGGTGCTGTAATTTTTTGACATGTTGACGTATGTTCCTTACTTGATCAGTATCGTAGTAATTGGTTATGATTTTGTATCAACGACTTTCACTGTACATATCTCAGGTTGACGTTATGTCAAGTTAAATGTCAATTTGGAGGGTATTAGGACATACAGGACATACATGCCAAGAACTGGTAGTAACACACTAAATGGGAAAACTTTTTGTACGTCCGTTTTCAATCTTTCTTGGTTTCAGAGGACAAGATTTGTAATTCAATTTACTAACCAGTTTATAAAAATAAAGTATGCGCTCTAATATGATGTGAATATGAAATAACAGAGCGTTTTAAGTTATTTTAAAGAATAATTTTAACAGAAAAATTTGTATTATTGTTTCAGTTAATAAATTAAACTAATTTTCTTTCGTTTTGAAGTTTTTTATTGTTATTTTTTTTGAAATTTTAATCATTAAACACTAGTGGCGGCTGGTGATTTTTTGACAGGGGGTGCGCGGATGCAAAAATATTGGTAGTTAAGAGCTTAGGTGACTCCAGTGTCATAGCAAGATATTAAATTTCAGAGAAACAAAAGTGACACAAAAGGAGTGATATTTAATAGTATTTTTACGAATTAAATTTAATTACCATCTTATAATCTCCATTTCATGAAAACTGCATTTGAAAATAAAATATATTTTATTACAAGGTTCTAATTAAACTACAAAAACAAAAAAAAAATTAAAACAAAATCCGCTCTACGATCTTTTAAAGAAATAAAGTCTTCATTACTTTCTCAACAAAATTGTTTAAATCCAAATCTATAAATGAATAATTAGACCCTAGCTATCTCTTTGTGAATAGCGCTACTATTGGCAGTTAGGCCTGGAAGCGGCACAATTAGCAATCTCAATCAGATCAGCCGGGACCTACGCATTTAGCATCATAAACGTAAATACACACTCCAAACTCTGACTCGTACTCACCATTTGGCAATATCGCACATGCGCGGAGCGGCGTACCCCGGGCTAGCTTTAACGTGGTGTTCTGTAGTTTATTTCTCCGGATCCCGTAAAGACCGTTAATAGGCATCGCACGGCACCCTCGCTAGGTGCATAATTCTGCGCGCACCAACTTATTTAAATTTCCTTACAATTTTTAATATGTATAACGGAATCAAACGTTGGTGTATTTGATTCCAAGTCATTCACAAGTATTATTATGTGTAGTATGTCATTATTTTGTGTTTAAAAATGTGACAAATCCAAGTCTTTTACATTAAACAGAAAAGAATAGATCGCTCATTTCACGAAGAGCGCGCGCTCTTTTGCGCTCTTTAAGACCAGCCGCCACTGTTAAACACAGAGCAAGCGTTATGGTGTATTTTGCACGATCAGAGATTATTATCTCGAAGATCTCTGACCATGTAACTATTCATACTTCTTGCTCAGTGCTTAATGATTATTTTTTTAAATTACCCTAGCTTCGAAAAACGTAAACTTTTAACGACTGTTTTAAATTTTGAATGTTTCCATTCTTAAAATATTCGTCAGTTGAGTGATTCTCTTCAATATAAAAATCAATACAATAAAAATCGTACCATCTTAGGTTTCAGATATCTACTCTGCAAGGAAGGGTGGAACAAAAACGAAAAGACAAGACTAAATACAATAACAGATGTGGGACAGATATGGAAGAAAAAGGAAGTTAAAATAGAAGACCATGGTAACGTACAACGTAGTACCTGGAGCGAAATGTCTTTAGTATAGGAAAAATGAAACTGAACAAATGATGAAAGCATAGTGAGTGAAAGTGACAATTTTTGTTTTTCCCTCGAAGATGTTTCGTTTCTTAGTTTGGGCTGAACCAGAAACAAAACTTTCAAAGGGTAACGTAAGAAAACAAGAAAAACTTCGATAGTTCAGTCCTATATTGAACTATCCCATAACCATACCAGAGAAACGTGAAACAAAAGGTCAAGATAAAAGATGCGACAACTTCAAATGTCAACGAGAAGGGCGAAACAACAACGAAAGGACAAGACCGAAGAACAAGATGACTAAATACAGTAACAGATGTAGGACATATATGGAAGAAAAAGAAAGTTAAAACAGAAGACCATGGTAACGTACAACGTAGTACCTGGAGCGAAATGTCTTTAGTATAGGAAAAATGAAACTGAACAAATGATGAAAGCATAGTGAGTGAAAGTGACAATTTTTGTTTTTCCCTCGAAGATGTTTCGTTTCTAGTTTTAGCTGAACCAGAAACAAAATTTCCAAAGTGTAACGTAAGAAAACAAGAAAAACTTCGACAGTTTAGTCCTATATTGAACTATCCCATAACCATTCCAGAGAAACGTGAAACAAAAGGTCAAGATAAAAGATGCGACAACTTGAAATGTCAACGAGAAGGGCGAAACAAAAACGAACAAACAAGACCGAAGAACAAGATAACTAAGTAGAGTAACAGATGTAGGACATATACGGAAGACAAAAAAAGTTAAAACAGAAACGTACACCGCAGTAACTAAAGCGAAATGCCTTTAGTATAAGAAAAATGAAACCGAACAAATGATGAAGGCGTAGTGAGTAAAAGTGAGAATTTTTGTTTTTTCCCTCGAAGATGTTTCGTTTCTAGTAGTTTGGTCTGAACCAGAAACAAAACTTCCAAAGTGTAACGTAAGAAAACGATAATTCAGTCCTATATTGAACTATCCCATAACCATACCAGAGAAACGTGCAACAAAAGGTTAAGATAAAAGATGAGACAACTTCAAATGTCAACGAAAAGGGCGAAACAAAAACGAAAGGACAAGAGCGAAGAATAAGATGACTTAATCTAGTAACAGATGTAGGAGATATATGTCCTAAAGAAAGAAAGTTAAAACAGAAGACCGTGGTAACGTACAACGTAGTACCTGGAGCGAAATGTCTTTAGTATAGGAAAAATGAAACTGAACAAATGATGAAAGCATAGTGAGTAAAAGTGAGAATTTTTGTTTTTTCCCCCGAAGATCTGTCGGTTCTAGTAGTTTGGCCTGAACCAGAAACAAGACTTCCAAAGTGTAACGTAAAAAACCAAGAAAAGTGAAATAAAACAGTTCGATAGTTCAATCCCATATTGAACGTTGGTTCCCATAACTATACCAGAGAAAGGCGAAACAAAAGGTCAAGATAAAAGATGAGACAACTTGAAATGTCAACGATACCAGAGTAACCAGAGGCAGCAAGTTTGGTTTAAGCTACATCAAGATGAAATATGAACATGAAATCAAATGTAAAATGAGTCCTTCCATTTTACATTTGTCATGTTTCAATCAGCTCGTATCTTAGATAACATAATTAGTCAAAGGCTCGTATGGTAACCTTACCAGAGGCAGAATTCTTGGTGCCAACATTTGGAATCTTTAAGCGAAAAATAAAACAATCAAGAACCAATAACAGACTACGTGAAATGTCGACGATACCAGAGTAACCAGAGGCAGCAAGTTCGCGTTTGGTTTAAGCTAAGTCAAGATGAAACAGGAACGTAAAATCAAATATAAAATGAGTCCTTCCATTTTACATTTGTCATGTTTCAGTTAGCTCTATCTTAGATAATATAAATAATCAAAGGCTCGTATGGCAACCATACCAAAGACAGAATTCTTGGCGCGAAAATTTGGAATCTTTAAGCGAAAAATAAAACAATCAAGAACCAATAACAGACTACGTGAAATGTCAACGATACCAGAGTAACCAGAGGCAGCAAGTTCGCTTTTGGTTTAAGTTAAATCAAGATGAAACAGGACTCTGAAATCACATGTAAAATGCATATACTTAATAAGTATATGGTAAAATGAGTCCTTCCATTTTACATTTGTCATGTTTCAATCAGCTCGTATCTTAGATAACATAATTAGTCAAAGGCTCGTATGGTAACCTTACCAGAGGCAGAATTCTTGGTGCGAACATTTGGAATCTTTAAGCGAAAAATAAAACAATCAAGAACCAATACCAGACTACGTGAAATGTCGACGATACCAGAGTAACCAGAGGCAGCAAGTTCGCGTTTGGTTTAAGCTAAATCAAGATGAAAGGAACATAAAATCAAATATAAAATGAGTCCTTCCATTTTACATTCGTCGTGTTTCAGTTAGCTCTATCTTAGATCTTAGTCATGGGCTCGTATGGTAACCATACCAAAGACGGAATTCTTGGCGCGAACATTTGGAATCTTTATGCGAAAAATAAAACAATCAAGAACCAATAACAGACTACATAAATGTCAATGATACCAGAGTAACAAGAGAAAGCAAGTTTGCTTTTGGTTTAAGTTAAATCAAGATGAAATAGGAATCTGAAATCAAATGTAAAATGCATATACTTAATAAGTATATGGTAAAATGAGTCCTTCCATTTTACATTTGTCATGTTTCAATCAGCTTGTATCTTAAAAAACATAATTAGTCAAGGGCTCGAATGGTAACCTTACCAGAGGCAGAATTCTTGGCGCCAACATTTGGAATTTTTAAGCGAAAAATAAAAAAATAAAACAATCAAGAACCAATAACAGACTACGTGAAATGTTAAGATTTCCAGTAACTTTTTATCAAAGGAAGATGTCCAACTGAATAGCAATGAAGCATGTTGAGGGCTAAAGCTTGTAATACAGACTAAAGAAAAAGTGAAAGTTTTTAATGAAAGACGTTTAATGCTAAGACATGCGATTACTTACCTTTCTGAAAAACACGATTTGGAAGTTGTCATTATTTCGCATTTGTAATATCAAATTAAAACGTATTGTGTTTTCTAATCAGTTTGATATGGGAAAACACATGAAAATGTCGATTAATTTTCAAAGAAAACATGAAAAGGTTGATTAATTTTAAAGAAAATTTTCGACGAAGCGAACGGGAGTAGTTATCACTAATTTTTAAGTTCCAAGTAGGTTGTTTGAAAAAATATAAGATTAAATCGACAGTTTGGACGCCTTCAAGTTTTGTTTAACGTTGCGAGCAATTGGGCTCAAGTAGATTAGGTAATTTTATTTATCGGGAACTATTTTTATCGCCAGAAGTTGGGAAATTTCCTAGGAATTTATAGTTTATCTTCAAACGACCTACTTTTCCACTCCTAGGTTAATAAAAATAAAACTGTATCTTTAATTATGGTAACGTTATGAAATATTTTTTCGCTGCTTGGATGTTCCAAAGTTGTTAAGTAATAACCTATTTCCTATTTAAACATATATTTTAATTGGTAGTAATACGTTGTGAATCTGGTTCTATCTGAAACGGAAAAATATTAAATTCTTTCCACGTTTGATTTCGTTTGAACGAAACAAAAACGCCTTGTGGTTGAGTATAATATTTTTCAGTTTACTTGTGTACCTACTTGTACTTGTAACCTACTTGTACTTGTGTACCTACTCAAGTGGTAAAATAATGGAATACATTAAATGAAATTGAACTGCTACATCCTCTTCAAATAATTGACATTTCTAACCCTTACTTTGTGGAATTCTTCAATATCCATAAGTATTGTAACGAAATGTAATTATAGAATTTAGTACCTAAGGAATTTTTTTTAGAAAAATTTGATAAGGGAAGGCGGCCGCGATAATGAAGCAAACGGCAGATAATCGCTACACAAATTTCTGTGAACCATAAGCCTTATCTGTATGGATTTAGTCTAGAATACTGGGAGGGTATATAAACGCGGTTGGCTTTCCCTCAGGGTTAGTTCATTAAACAGTGTAAGTTAGTTATTCAATGAATTACTTGGTTAATTAAACAGTGTTAGTAAATTAAAATTGTAGTGTTCGGGAATCAGTTGGAAAAAAAGTGGTTACAATTAACAAAGTGTTAATCATTCGACCCGATAACGCGCAACACTATCAAACTTTATTAACGATTAAAACAACAACAGATATTGAAAATATTTATCGAAATATCGTGGAATTTCCAATATCTGTTGTTTTAATCGTTAATAATGTTTAATAGTTATGAATGTTACATTGTCCCAATAAATAAGTCAAATTAGTTTTAGTGATAAAAACATTGTTTTACAAAGTTTTAATTCTATTTACAAAAAAGTTCCAACAATGTGTTTTTGTAAAATGCATCTCTATGCAAAACTGATTTTGATGCAGAATGCAAAGAAGCATAATGGGAACAACTTTGTTACTCGGTTGTGAATGAAAAATTTAAATAACAATACCCTTAAAGCAACAAAAAAATGACTGGTTTTCGGTGTACTACATACATAAATTTCAGTTGGTTGTTTTCATATAGAGTAACAAGTAATAGTAATGAAATACATTCTTAAAAAGAATGTGTATATTTTTAAATTTGGTTTTATTTTTTAAACTGGCTAATTGCTTTTTTTTGAATAATTTTATTTGGCTGCAACTCCATTGCATGTTTTGTAAACAATTATTTCTTCAATCTTTTGAGGACGTCCGTTTGTATATAAAGAGTGCTGTTCTTTAAGATCGAACTCGTGGAGAAAAAAATTAGTTATAACAGTAGGAAGTCGTAGAAAAGTTCAAGATAAATTAATTATACCCCAATTAGTACTAATCCCAAACAAAAATAGTTTTAAAGAGTTGGGTAATTTTCGAAACAGACCGCAAAGTGCGTTTTAAGATACTAAGATAATTAAAGCAGAAAACTTTCCCCAAATCCTCATATTTCTAAAATCTAACATTCAAAACACAACCTACCTGAGTTAGGAAACTAAGTGCACTAAAATACTCTAAATGCAACAACTCCAAAATGAGACAAAAAGAAATACAAAACTACCAAACCACAAGGAGCTGATCATCACAAAATCTAATCAGAATGTTACCCATACGACGCGACCCCCACATTTCTGCTGCTGACCATGACGCTGTCACTGTTTCCAGTGTTGGTGGAACGACTGCGAAGGGTATCTTTCGTTTGGTCTGGGTCCGGCCCTTCGGCATCGATCCCTTCTTCTGTTGCAGGTCGAACGAGGCACGCAACTCCGGGGCGCAGATCAGCGCAATAATTTAAAGTTAGGATAATTGTCACAGTCTAACTTTTGCTTATTGTTGGAAACGGTGGTTTAGTCGGATAGAACGTGAGGGATTTTCGTTAGATCAATAGGGATATTAGGTCACATTCTAACTGTAAACTAGTTCAAGGGATACGGAGTTATGTTGATTTAATAATGTTTTTCTTTTATCAAGTTGTATTATTCAGTGGCCTAATAACGCTGCTTTGGGGGTTTTAAATTGGGTTTGTTGTTATCAGATATTTTAAAGACTTGAGATAACGTTTGTCATTAGGTTTATTAATAATAAAATAAACTTTGTTATTTTGGTAACGAAAAGTAACTCATTGGGCATTAATTCGCGGCATAATTTTACTATTGTTTCACCAATATAACTTACTGAAGTGGTATATGATTAAGATATCTAAGCTAGTTTTAGATTGAGGAATGAAAGTACAGGATATGCTTCTTCCATCGGATTGGACCGTGTCAAAGAACTACTTAAAGTGTTCGACGTTTCGCCCACCATCGTAGGGGGCTTCTTCAGGAGCAAAGAAATAAAATACAAGGAAATATACAAAAATGAAAAATGAAAAAAAAAGGGGCCAATTTCAAAACATCAAAGCACGGTAACTCAGTATGTCCGCCATACCAGAGACGAAACTTTTCTGAATTGAAAATTTGGTATAAAGGATAAGAAAATTTAGAGAGAAAAGCACGGTAACTCAGTATGTCCACCATACCAAAGTATGTCCACCATACCACAGGCGAAATTCTTCAGAAGAGTATACAGATAGGGAAAAATTTTCATTGTCCATGTAAAACGCTAAGAATTGTCCCTTCCATAGTTTTCTACGGCCGCTGAACGTATTCCCCTACGTTGCAGAAGTAGGAGAAGATACGAGCAGCATGCTCGTATCTTCCAGTTTAGATGTTAGAAAAAACTCGTCGAGAGTTTTACAACAGACTGGATTATTGTTTAGCACAGTCTGGCGGCCTATTTGAACTCCTTATACTGTAATGTTTAAAGAGTTATTTTGTTATATCTTTCATTAGAATTATTATTTATTTTGCTCAAGAAATCTCGTTTATTTATTTTGGTTATCAAAGAATATCAGTTTTATTTTGCCTCAGACGTTGATTAAATCAACGGACTAAAAGAACAAACAGCGTATGGTACGCAAATTTTAATAAAATTGTTGCCTGCCAGCAGTAACCCCGCAACAAAACTCGTTAATGATGTACTACTGAAATCTCCACCAGCACTGATCGCTGCGCTCTGCGTTGAATTGTTTACACCGGTGTAGGAGAATACAAGGCGCCGCCCATCTATTCCACTATCAGCTCTCAATGTTAAATCTCTCTTTAACATTCTCCCTATGGACAGTGTTTGACTTTCATGATGTGTATACCTATCGGTCGCCCTACTCCAGTTTTCTTACTTGGCCCTGTCACAAGGGGTGATACATTTTATTTAAGGGCAGTAACCAACAAATACAATGAGAGTAACCAAGCAACCACCGAAAAGTGAACAAGTAATAAACCGTGTTAATAAACCAACCTCTTTTTTTATTTGATCTACCGCGAGTGTATTGGTTCTTCGAAAAAAAGCAAAAACAATCGAATTTAATAAACAATACAAACCCCCGAATAGTGATAGGAATCCCAGATTTCTAGCTCAATATTCGGAATATTCACTACACAACAATTCGGTCTTACAACCCGAATTAAAATAAAATGAACCAAACCCTCAACACAATCATTAATGAATGCATTCAAGTGTAGGAGGTAAAGTACCGAAGTTGTATATAGTTGGTACTTTCCCCCAACCCTCAAAATCTTCCAAACCTATAAATTGAATATGTCACATTGGGAAGTGTAGAGGACCAAGAACACGAAATAAAGTCAAATGCAAGATTGTACACTCATTTTTTTAATTGCTTCACAACTTTACGTAACAAAGTTGAGCTTGTAAATTTTTCCTGACAAATTATACGTCCTTTGGCTACACAAGTTGACAATTTAAATTTTCTAGCAACACCATTAGGCTCTGTAAACATTTTTGAATCAACTTATGATTTTTTCTTACCTTGCCAGATTGTACATTCAATTTTCTAATTGCTTCACAACGTTACGTAACAAAGTTGAGCTTGTGAATTTTTCCTGACAAATTATACGTCCTTTGGCTACACCTTTGGACAATTTAAATCTTCTAGCGACACCATTAGGCTCTGTAAACATTTTTGAATCAATGATTTTTCCTAACCTTGCCAGATTGTACATTCAATTTTCTAATTGCTTCACAACTTTATATGATAACGTTGAAGCTTGTAGATTTTTCCTAGCAATTATACAACCTTTGTCTGCACGTGTTAAAAATTTAAATATTCTAGCGACTCTATCAGGCTCAATAGACCTATTTTAATCAACCTATGATTTCCCTAACTTTCAAAGGTTATATGCTCATTTTCTAATTGCTTCACAACTTTCTACAATAAAGTTGCAAATTTTTTTTAACAGTTATACGTCCTTTGGCTACACATGTTAGCAATTTGAATATTTTAGCGGAATTATTAGGTTCAGTAGAAATTTTCTAATCAATTTGTGATTTTTCGTAATTTTGCAAGTTGCAGTTTTCTAATTGCTTTACAACTTTATTTAATAAGGTTGAAGCTTCGGAATTTTTCCTAACAATTATACATTTTTTGGCTATACGTCTTAGCAATTTAAATATTCTCACGATGCTATTAGGTTTAGTAGATATTTTTGAATCAACCTACGATTTTTCTTAACTTTGAAAGCTAATTTTTCTAATTGTTTCACATTTTTATACGATAAAGTGGAAGCTTGTGACGTTTTCCTAACAATTATAGATCCTTTGGCTACACATGTTGGCAATTTGGATATTCTCGCGGAACTATTAGGTTCAGTAGAAACTTTTGAATCAATTTCTTATTTTTCCTAACCTTGCAAGTTAGTACACTCAATTTTATGATTACATTACACTTTTATATGATAAGATTAAAGCTTGTGAATTTTTCCTAACAATAATATATCTTTTGGCTACATGTGTTCACAATTTAAATATTCCAGCGACACTATTAGGTTTAGTAGAACTGTTTGAAGCAACTAATGATTTTTCCGAACTTTGAAAAGTTACACGCTCATTATTCTAACTGCTTCACAACTTTATACAATGAAGTTGAAGCGTATGAATTTTTCCTAATAATTATAAGTCCTTTGGCTGCACATGTTGGCAATTTAGATATTCTAGTGGGACTATTAGGTTCAGTAGAAATTTTTGAATTAATTTGTGATTTTTCCTAACCTTGCAAGTTAGTACATTCAATTTTATAATTGCGTTACAACTTTATATGATAAGATTAAAACTTGTGAATATTTCCTAACAATTATATATTCTTTGGCTACATGTGTTAACAATTTAAATATTCTAGAGACACTATTAGGTTCAATTGAGCTGTTTGAATCAACTACTGATTTTTCCGAACTTTGAAAAGTTACACGCTCATTATTCTAACTGCTTCACAACTTTATGCGATAAGGTTGAAGCTTGTTATTTTTTCCTAATAATTATAAGTCCTTTGGCTACACATGTGGGCAATTTGGATATTCTAGCGGGACAATTAGACTCAACAGAAATTTTTGAATCAACTTATGATTTTTCCTAACTTTGAAAGCGTATTTGCTCGTTTTTCTAACTGCTTCATAACTTTCTACGATAAGGTTTAAGCTTGTGAATTTTTCCTAACAATTATACGTTCTTTGGCTACACATGTTGACAATTTGAGTATTCTAACGATCCTATTATGTTTTTTTTCTAACTTTGAAAATTTGAATGTAATTTTTCTAATAACTTCATCATTATATGTGAAAGGTTTGGTGCCTGTCAATTTTCTTAATTATACATCTATTGACTACACCTCTACGAAATTTCATCACTTTAGTGGCACTATTACGTTCGCTAGAAAATTTTTAATGAACTTACTTTTTTCTAATATCGAACATGTTTAGGTCATATTTCTAATCAATTCATTATTGTATGTAATATCTTTGGAGTCTGTTAATTTTTTTACTTTATGACAAATATCTTGGCCACACCTGTACGAAATTTCAATGTTTTAGTAGCACTAGTATGTTCACTAGAACATTTTTAATGAACTTACTTTTTTCTAACCTCGAACATTTTTGTGTCATTTTTCTGAGCACTTCACTATATATGATAAGTTTGGTGCCTGTTAATTTTTTTACTTAATTATACATTCCTTGGCTACATCTTTACAAAATTGTATTATTTTGGTAGCACTATTACGTTCGCCAGAACATTTTTAATGAACTAATATTTTTCTAACCGTGAAAATTTGTATGAAATTTTTTCAATCAATTCATCATTGTATCTGATAAATTTGGGGCCTGTTTTTTTTTTTACTTCATTATATGTCTCTTAGCTGCACTTGTACGAAATTTCATTACGTTAATGATACTGTTACGTTCGCTGGAAATTTTTTAATGAACTTGATTTTTTTCTAACCTCGAAATTTGTCTGTTATTTTTTTAATCACTTCAGCATTGTATGTGATAAGTTTGGTGTCTGTTAATTTTTTTACTTAATTAAACATTCTTTGGCTATAGTTGTATGAAATTTCATCATTTTAGAGACACTATTACGTTCGCTAGAAATTCTTTAATGAACTTACTTTTTTCTAACCTCGAACATTTTTTGTCGCTTTTCTGAGCACTTCATCATTATATGTGATAAGTTTGGTGTCTGTTAATTTTTTTACTTAATTACACATTTCTTGGCTACATCTGTACGAAATTTTATTATTTTGGTAGCACTATTACGTTCGCCAAAAAATTTTTAATGAATCTATTTTTTTGTAACCTTGAAAATTTGTATGTCATTTTTCCAATCAATTCATCATTGTATCTGATAAATTTGGGGTCTGTTATTTTTTTTTACTGTATTGTATGTCTCTTAGCTACACTTGTACGAAATTTCATTACTTTAGTGATACTGTTACGTTCGCTAGACACTTTTTAATGAACTTGCTTTTTTTCTAACCTCGAAATTTGTCTGTTATTTTTTAATCACTTCAGCATTGTATGTGGTAACTTTGGTGTCTGTCAATTTTTTTACTTAATTATACATCCATTAGCTACAGTTGTACGAAATTTCATCGTTTTAGAGGCACTATTACGTTCGCTAGAAATTCTTTAATGAACTTGTATGTTTCTAACCTTGAAAATTTGTGTCATGTTTCCAGTCACTTCATCATTGTATGTGATAAATTTGGGACCTGTTAATATTTTTACTTAATTATATATCTCCTAGCTACACTTGTACGAAATTTTATTACTTTAGTGAAACTATTACGTTCACTAGACATTTTTTAATGAACTTGCTTATTTTTCTAATCTAGAAATTTGTCTCTCATTTTTTAATCATTTCAGCATTGTATGTGGTAAGTTTGGTATTTGTTAATTTTTTTACTGCATTATACATCCCTTGGCTAAATTTGTACAAAGTTTCCGTATTTTAGTAGCACTATTACGTTCGCTAGAAAATTTTAAATGAACTTATTTTTTTCTAACTTTGAATATTTGTATGTCATTTTTCTAATCACTTCATTATTGTATGTGATAAGTTTGGTGCCTGTTAATTTTTTTACTTAAATATACATCTCTTGGCTACAACTGTACAAAATTTTATCATTTTAGTGGTACTATTACATTCGCTAGACATTTTTTAATGAACTTAGTTTTATCTAACCTAAAAAATGTGTATGTTATTTTTCTAATCACTTCAGTATTGTATGTGGTAACTTTGGTGTCTGTCAATTTTTTTTACTTAATTATACATCCTTTGGCTACAGTTGTACGAAATATCATCGTTTTAGAGGCACTATTACGTTCGTTAGAAATTCTTTAATGTACTTGTATTTTTCTAACCTTGAAAACTTGTATGTCATTTTTTCAGTCATTTCATCATTGTATGTGATAAAATTGGGACCTGTTAATTTTTTAACTTATTTATATATCTCTTAGCTACACTTGCACGAAATTTCATTACTTTAATGATACTGTTACGTTCGATAGAAATTTTTTAATGAACTTGCTTTTTTCTAACCGCGAAATGTGTCTCTTATTTTTTCAATCACTTCAGCATTGTATGTGATGAATTTGGTATCTGTCAATTTTTTTACTTAATTATACATCCTTTGGATACAGTTGTACGAAATTTCATAATTTTAAAGGCACTATTACGTTTGCGAGAAATTCTTTAATGAATTTGTATTTTTTTAACCTTCAAAATTGGTATGTCATTTTTCCAGTCAATTTATCATTATATGTGATAAATTTGGAACCTGTTGATTTTTCTACTTGATTATATGTCTCCTAGCTACGCTTGTATGAAATTTTACTACTTTAATGACAATATTACGTTCGCTAGACATTTTCTAATGAACTTGTTTTTTTTTTCTAACCTCGAAATTTATCTGTTATTTTTTCAATCATTTTAGCATTGTATGTGATGAATTTGGTATCTGTCAATTTTTTTACTTAATTATACATCCTTTGGATACAGTTGTACAAAATTTCATAATTTTAGAGGCACTATTACGTTCGCGAGAAATTCTTTAATGAACTTGCTTTTTTCTAACCGCGAAATGTGTCTCTTATTTTTTCAATCACTTCAGCATTGTATGTGATGAATTTGGTATCTGTCAATTTTTTGACTTAATTATATATCCTTTGGCTACAGTCGTACGAAATTTCATCATTTTAGAGGCACTTTTACGTTCGCTAGAAATTCTTTAATGAGCTTGTATTTTTCTAACCCTGAAAATGTATATCTCATTTTTTCAGTCACTTCATCATTGTATGTGATAAATTTGGGACTTGTTAATTTTTTTACTTAATTGTATATCTCCTAGCTACACTTGTATGAAATTTCATTACTTTAGTGACACTATTACGTTCGCTAGACATTTTTTAATGAACTTGCTTTTTTTCTAACCTCGAAATTTGTCTGGTATATTTTTTAATCAGTTCATCATTGTATATGGTAAGTTTGGTGTCTGTTAATTTTTTTACTTTATTATACATCCCTTGGCTAGACTTCTACGAAATTTCATTATTTTAGTATCACTATTACGTTCGCTAGAAAATTTTAAATGAACTTATTTTTTTCTAACCTTGGAAATTTTATGTCATTTTTCTAATCACTTCATCATTGTATATGATAAGTTTGGTGTCTGCTGATTTTTCTACTTAATAATATATTCCTTGGCTACATTTACTTTTAATTTGAATTTTCTAGCGACTCTATTTCGCTCGGTAAACATTTTTAAATGAAACCATATTTTTTTAACTAAAAGACTTACTTATTATATTGCTAATCCCTAATAAACTAACTATTTCGACTTTAATTTACCGATCTTAGTAATTCATTAATATTAAAAATAAATATTTTTGTTATAATTTTTAATTTTAATAAAATCATGAAGGTCCATGATGTCTCCTCAAAAATTAAGAATATTGTAAACTTTCTTAAAAAATAATAAAAAATACTGTAGACTTTCTTATTTTTTTACGTAGTGAGGATGAGTCCTTATTAATAAAATTATTTATTTATCAGCACCAGCGCCAATTGCTGTCATCAAACTTCCAGAAGTCCATCGATAACAGATCCAGAGTCATCCCTTTATGACGCTGGCCCCGCGACAGGGCGACAACGGCTCGAAGCGTATATGTGGCAACTTTTACTTTTAATATTGCTCCTCGAAGGTATTTTGGTGTCCTTCCACGGTTTATGCGTTACAGTAGAGTAGGGCAAGTCGGTTGTGATCAATAGAACGGCCCAATTGGCGTCGGACGCGCCCATTGCAGGCGCCAGGAGGACGAGAACATTGATCGACCCAGTGACCCGATTTTGGGCTTATATATAACGCACTAGTGTAGTGTGGCCCCCGCTGACGACATCGATACTGCCAATTCTTTGGAAGGGACTTACCAGCCCTGAAAGCAAACACAAAAAATCAATGTTTTGAAATCACTTACTTTTTTTAATTTGTTTTTCGGCGAAATGCAAAATGGTTTATTGACTGAAGAATTTCTCAGTAATTCTCGTCTTCTACAAAGTCTTGAAATACAAATCTTGTCCCCTGAAACCAAGAAAGGTTAAAAAACTCTCTAACGCGTTTCGATAGCCAAGCTATCATCTTAAGAGAGATTCTATCTCGTTTTCCCTTTGTTGTGGTTTTTAATCTTTTTTGGTTTCAGGGGACAAGATTTGTATTTCAAGACTTTGTAGAAGACCAACCAAGGACCAGCCCGTTCCACCAAAACTATAGAGTCTTCTAAATATTCAAGATTTTAATTTGTGATACTCAACCAGTTCATTTTTAACATTCTCGAGTGAAAAAAAAATGTCTTATTTGATAGGTGGAACAAGCCGCGACTTGTCATTGGAAGTTTCAAGGTGCAGATTCGTTTGCAGCTATCATTTTAAACGCTCCCAAGCTTCAATTTTTTTCTTAGAATTTCTGAACCCTTCGCCTCGATTTTTTATGATTATCAAGTTTCTCCTCAAAATTTCAATCTTCTTAAATCTTCAAATGGTTAAAAAGGTCTTACATTTCTAAAATTTTTTATTAATTTCCTTTTCCCTATTATTTTGATTCGAGAATTCGTTCTATTTTTGAAATTTTAGACTTACCTCAATATATTTAATAAATTTCGATTTTTTTAGTTGAAATTTAAATTTATTCTTAACATTTTAAGCTTACAGTTCCAGTTTTCTATTTTTTCACCGATTTCCAATTTAAAATTGTGTGTTTTGGCGTGCGGGGGGGGGGGTGTTGCTGTGTTTTCGAAATTTTAAGTCCAATAATGAAATTTCCAACTTTTTTGGAAATCTCACGCGTAAACTCAATTATTTTTTCCCTAAAACACTGAACTAAACACTGTAAAAAGAAATTTCGAGAAAAAAGTTGAAATTTCGAGAAAAAAAAATTGAAATTTTCTAGATTTACGTCGAAATCTGCAGATTAATGTTGAAATTTTGAGAAAAAAATCGAAATTTCGAGTTTAAAAACGAAATCTGTAGTTTCAAGTCAAAATTTCGAGTTTCAAAATGAAATTTCGAGAAGGGGAGAAGAAATTTCCATAAAAAAACGAAATTTTCGGGATTAAAGTCGAAATCCGGAGATTAATGTTGAAATTTCGAGAAAAAAGTCGAAATTTCGAGTTTAAAGACAAATTCTCAAGTTTCAAGTCCAAATTTCGAGTTTCAAGTTGAAATTTCCAGAAGGGGAGTAGAAATTTCGAGTTTAAAGTCGACATTTCGAGTTTAAAGTCGAAATTCCGAAATTAAAATCGAAATTTTCGAAATTAAAGTCGAAATCCGGAGATTAATGTTGAAATTCCGAGAAAAAAGTTGAAATTTCGAGAAAAAAAATCGAAATTTTCGAGATTAACGTCGAAATCCGCAGATTAATGTTAAAAATTCGAGAAAAAAGTCGAAATTTCGAGTTTAAAGACGAAATCTCGAGTTTCAAGCTAAAATTTCTAGTTTAAAAACGAAATTTCGAGAAGGGGAAAAAAATGTCGAGAAAAAAAAACGAAATTTTCGGGATTAAAGTCGAAATCTGGAGATTAATGTTGAAATATCTAGAAAAAAGTCGAAATTTCGAATTTAAAGACGAAATCTCAAGTTTCAAGTCAAAATTTCGAGTTTCAAGAGAAAATTTCGAGAAGGGGAGAAGAAATTTCAAGAAAAAAGTCGAAATTTCGTGTTTAAAGTCGAAATTTCGAGAAAAAAGTCGAAAGTTCGAATTTAAAGACGAAATCTCGAGTTTCAAGTCAAAATTTCGAGTTTCACGGCGAAATTTCGAGAAGGGGAGAAGAAATTTCGAGAAAAAAAACAAAACTTTTGGGATTAAAATCGAAATCTGGAGATTAATGTTGAAATTTCAAGAAAAAAGTCGAAATTTCGAGTTTAAAAACGAAATCTCGAGTTTCAAGTCCAAATTTCGAGTTTCAAGTCGAAATTTCCAGAAGGGGAGAAGAAATTTCAAGAAAAAAGTCAAAATTTCGTGTTTAAAGTCGAAATTCCGAGATTAAAATCGAAATTTCGAGAAAAAAGTCGAAATTCCGAATTAAAAGACGAAATCTCGAGTTTCAAGTCAAAATTTCGAGTTTCAAGAGGAAATTTCGAGAAGGAGAGAGGAAATTTCGAGCAAAAAACGAAATTTTCTGGATAAAGTCGAAATCCGCAGATTAATGTTGAAATTTCGAGAAAAAAGTCAAAATTTCGAGTTTAAAAACGAATTTAAAATCCAAATTTCGAGTTTCAAGTCGAAATTTTCAAAAGGGGAGCAGAAATTTCAAGAAAAAAGTCAAAATTTTGAGTTTAAAGACGAAATCTCGAGTTTCAAGTACAAATTTCGAGTTTCAAGTCAAAATTTCCAGAAGGGGAGCAGAAATTTCAAGACAAAAGTCGAAATTTCGAGTTTAAAGTCGAAATTCCGAGATTAAAATCGAAATTTTCGAAATTAAAGTCAAAATCCGGAGATTAATGTTGAAATTCCGAAAAAAAGTAGAAATTTCGAGAAAAAAATCGAAATTTTGAGATTAAAATCCAAATCCGGAGATTAATATTGAAATTTCGAGAAAAAAGTCGAAATTTTGAATTTAAAGACGAAATCTCGAGTTTCAAGTCAAAATTTCGAGTTTCAAGAGGAAATTTCGAGAAGGAGAGAGGAAATTTCGAGCAAATAACGAAATTTTCTGGATAAAGTCGAAATCCGGAGATTAATGTTGAAATTTCGAGAAAAAAGTCAAAATTTCGAGTTCAAAAACGAATTTAAAATCCAAATTTCGAGTTTCAAGTCGAAATTTTCAGAAGGGGAGCAGAAATTTCAAGAAAAAAGTCAAAATTTCGAGTTAAAAAACGAAATCTCGAGTTTCAAGTCCAAATTTCGAGTTTCAAGTCCAAATTTCCAGAAGGGGAGAAGAAATTTCAAGAAAAAAGTCAAAATTTCGAGTTTAAAGACGAAATCTCGAGTTTCAAGTCCAAATTTCGAGTTTCAAGTCGAAATTTACAGAAGGGGAGCAGAAATTTCAAGACAAAAGTCGAAATTTCGAGTTTAAAGTCGAAATTCCGAGATTAAAATCGAAATTTTCGAAATTAAAGTCAAAATCCAGAGATTAATGTTGAAATTCCGAAAAAAATCGAAATTTCGAGAAAAAAATCGAAATTTTGAGATTAAAGTCCAAATCCGGAGATTAATATTGAAATTTCGAGAAAAAAGTCGAAATTTTGAATTTAAAGACGAAATCTCGAGTTTCAAGTCAAAATTTTGAGTTTCAAGAGGAAATTTCGAGAAGGAGAGAGGAAATTTCGAGCAAAAAACGAAATTTTCTTGATAAAGTCGAAATCCGCAGATTAATGTTGAAATTTCGAGAAAAAAGTCAAAATTTCGAGTTTAAAAACGAATTTAAAATCCAAATTTCGAGTTTCAAGTCGAAATTCTCAGAAGGGGAGCAGAAATTTCAAGAAAAAAGTCAAAATTTCCAGTTTAAAGACGAAATCTCGAGTTTCAAGTCCAAATTTCGAGTTTCAAGTCGAAATTTCCAGAAGGGGAGCAGAAATTTCAAGACAAAAGTCGAAATTTCGAGTTTAAAATCGAAATTCCGAGATTAAAATCGAAATTTTCGAAATTAAAGTCAAAATCCGGAGATTAATGTTGAAATTACGAAAAAAAAGTAGAAATTTCGATAAAAAAATCGAAATTTTGAGATTAAAGTCCAAATCCGGGGATTAATATTGAAATGTCGAGAAAAAAGTCGAAATTTTGAATTTAAAGACGAAATCTCGAGTTTCAAGTCAAAATTTCGAGTTTCAAGAGGAAATTTCGAGAAGGAGAGAGGAAATTTCGAGCAAAAAACGAAATTTTGAGATTAAAGTCCAAATCCGGAGATTAATATTGAAATTACGAGAAAAAAGTCGAAATTTTGAATTTAAAGACGAAATCTCGAGTTTCAAGTCAAAATTTCGAGTTTCAAGAGGAAATTTCGAGAAAAAAAACGAAATTTTCGGGATTAAAGTTGAAATCTGGAGATTAATGTTAAAATTTCGAGAAAAAAGTCGAAAATTTGTGTTTGAAGCCGAAATCTCGAGTTTCAAGTCAAAATTTCGAGTTTCAAGACGAAATTTCGAGAAGGGGAGAAGAAATGTCGAGAAAAAAAACGAAATTTTCGAAATTAAAGTCGAAATCCGGAGATTAATGTTGAAATTTCGAGAAAAAAGTCTAAATTTCGAGTTTAAAGACGAAATCTCGAGTTTCAAGTCCAAATTTCGAGTTTTAAGTCGAAATTTCCAAAAGGGGAGCAGAAAGTTCAAGAAAAAAGTCGAAATTTGGAGTTTAAAATCGAAATTCCGAGATTAAAATCGAAATTTCGAGAAAAAAATCGAAATTTTCGAGATTAAAGTCGAAATCCCGAGATTAGTGTTAAAATTTCGAGAAAAAGGTCAAAATTTCGAGAAAAAAATCGAAATTTTCGTGAATAAAGTCGAAATCCGGAGATTAATGCTGAAATTTCGAGAAAAAAGTTGAAATTTCAAGAAAAAAGTCAAAATTTCGAGTTTAAAGACGAAATCTCTCTCAGTATCGTAAGCTTAGTTTTAAGATTCTTTTAGATTAGTGAGCTTGAAAATGCCAGTTCTGCTGGCGAAATACGTATCGCGTAATTATTTATTCAATTGCCGATGTGGTAAAGGGATGAAACCTTCTTTGGACTCAATTATTTTTTGATAAATTGCAATTTTCTTTCGACATTTCGATTTTTTTCTAAAAAAATATTTGAACTGGAAAATTTTTAATCTCAAAAATTTCTATTTTAAATCCTAGCCATTTTGTCTTTGTTTATAAATTATTTGCCAAATCGCTGAATCTTCCGCCAAATTTTGACTTTTATCTCAAAAGATTTTCTTCCTAAAATGTTGAACTTAAACTCGAAATTTCGAGCCGCATCTGCCCTAGACGCTACTTAATTTTGATACGTCGTGGTTCAGTAAAAGTGTTTGTATGGGATTCACATTCCAAAGCCAACCAAGCGTGTCTCATTACTCAAATATCTCTTTTAATAAAAGTATTTTGTCGATTAGTTAAAAGTAAAATGAATGATTTTTCCATTTATATTTAAAAGCAATTATGGAATTTCCCCCAGTTAAAAATCGAGAATGGGGATCGTAAACTTCTTTTGCTACATCATTTTGGTTCGAATTCAGATGTTTTCGAGTTGAAGACTCGGTTTAATTCACGAGTGGTTTAAACAATGTTGGTGAACTTTTGAATTTCGTCGGTGTTTCGCTCAGTGGCCGCTCATTAATAATTCATGGGGAATAATCTAGAAAATTTTGCACACACTAAATAGTTCCGTTAAGAGGAGAGTCGACCATCCTCTTGGGCAAGCAGAGTTCATAGTCTTGCTCGATAGTTGAATTACGTCCATCCACATCCACGGCCACTGAACTTTTTGAAGAGTTCGTTCCGATCATTGCCTCGTCACACTTTCACTACTCTATGTATTTATATAAACCTTCTATGAGGCGATATCGCCGCGAACATCAGCGCTGTTTCAACAGAAATTTCAGCCGGACTTATGACTCATATTTTTGACCATTTAACGGTTTTTTAACGAACGTTGGCCTCTTTGGGTAAAATTGTTCAACATAATTAGATTTCAAATTTTAAGTCCACGTCAATTTGCCAAGAGGCGATTTGAAGACGTTTTTTGGTACCCAACTTCGTACCCCAATGTTCATTGTAGTTTTTTACATGTTTTGATTGAGTTTATGTAGCCTGGATCTAATTTGCTAATAGACAATGCTTGAATTGATATAAGTTCGTCAAGGTTAATTTCAAGAAGGTACTGGAAACATGATCGAAAAAATTTCCATTTGGTTACGTTCTGTAAAAGTTTTGTAACGACCAAAATTGAGTTTCTTTGATGATTAGAGAAGACAGTTGCCTTTCATAATCGTTAGTGACCAATTTCGAACCGTTAGTTAGTTGGAATCTTTTCATTCAAGAATGTTGATACCAGACCAAGTCGACGTTTAGCTATTTAGTCATTTTCATCATTCTAGTCAAGAAAAATATTGAAATTAATTTAAATTTGTCTAAAATTGCATTACAATTGTTTAGACTTTTCATTATTTTTATTCCATGGTATCGAACTAAAATATACTCCCGAGAACTAAGGGTTACCTACTCTTAAAAACAGTACTAACATTAACGAGTCTCCAAAGACTCGTTAGCATTAGTAACGAGTCTCTGAAGATTTGTTAGCGTTTGTAAGTTGTACCATCGGAGACTAGGGGCACACAGACTACCCAACATTAACTAAATAGTTGATTGAACAATTTATTCAATGAAAAAAATGTTTTGAAACAGTTTTTAGAAGCCAAACATTAACCCCAAAATATGTTTGAGTTTCGACAACGAAAGCCTCTAGGTCTAGAAATAGACCTAAAATAAGTAGTTTAAACATTAGATACAACTGGAACAAATGCTCAAAGGTTCTTTCCCAAATTGCATCCTTTGTTCCATTTCCATCGCCTGAGAATGCGATAAAATATCCGAAGGCGCTCCTCGTTCCCTCGCACGCACTTTATTGATTAGTTCCGAAATCAGGTCATACACTCGGCGCTGACTTGAAAACGAATCCTTCCCTCAGCGTGCGTATTTAGGTCGGCCAACCTGCGATGGGATCTGGAAATCTGCTGCGTTTCGGAATTTCGTGTTTGTTATGCGGCAAGGGGCCCCCCCGTTTACACGTGCCGAAGAAGTAGGTCGCACCGATTGCATCACTGGCAAAAAGGGATGGGAGAGCCGCTTTCCATTTCCTTTGTTCTAATTCGAGTTGGGCGATTTTTAGGACGCGATATCGGTAATTTGGGTCAAGCTTCGGGCCCTTGCTACCACGAATGGGGCAGTTTACAATGAACCAGATTTGTCAATAACAATTCCATTTTATTACCTCAGTTTCTCTCTGAAGATGACAGCTTGGCTGTCGAAATGCGTTAGCCAGTAACCTTGTTGTGTTTTTTAATCTTTCTTGGTTTCAGGGGACAAGTTCTGTGTTTCAACCTCAGTTTCAGTCAAAGTTTCTAGAATAGGTTTTTGACAGTTTTTATTAATAGATTTAGTTTTTTCTGGAAACATTTCCAAGTTTAAACTATTTCTAAAAATTACGATCTTTTGTTGTCAATAGTTAAACTTAAATTTTCAAACTTCGAGTTTTTTCTCGTCAAGGCGTAAAAAAGACATCGATTAAAATAACTTATGTTTAGAAATTTCGATTTTTTTCTTGAAATTTTTACTTTTTTCTCCAAATTTCGTCTTTTTTCTTGAAATTTCTTCTCCCCTTCTCGAAATTTCGACTTGACACTCGAAATTTCGACTTGAAATTTGAAATTTCGTCTTGAAACTCGAGATTTCGTCTTTAAACTCGAAATTTCGACTTGAAACTCGAAACTTCGACTTGAAACTCGAAATTTCGTCTTGAAAACTCGAGATTTCGTCTTTAAACTCGAAATTTCGACTTGAAACTCGAAATTTCGACTTGAAACTCGAAATTTCGACTTGAAATTTCGTCTTGAAACTCGAGATTTCGTCTTTAAACTCGAAATTTCGACTTGAAACTCGAAACTTCGACTTGAAACTCGAAATTTCCACTTGAAACTTGAAATTTCGTCTTGAAACTCGAGATTTCGTCTTTAAACTCGAAATTTTGACTCTTTTTTCGAAATTTCCTCATTAATCTCCGGATTTCGACTTTATTCTCGAAAATGTCGATTTTTTCTCGAAATTTTGACCTTTTTCTCGACATTTCATCACTAATCTCCGGATTTCGACTTCAATCTCGAAAATTTCGAATTTTTTGAAATTTCGATTTTAATCTCGGAATTTCGACTTTAAACTCCAAATTTCGACCTTCTTCTTGAACTTTCTGCTTCCCTTTTGGAAATTTCAACTTGAAACTCGAAATTTGGACTTGAAACTCGAGATTTCGGCTTGAAACACTAATTTTCGACTTTTTTCTCGAAATTTCAACATTAATCTCCAGATTTCGACTTTAATCCCGAAAATTTCGTTTTTTTTTCTCGAAATTTCTTCTTGAAACTTGAAATTTTGACTTGAAACTCGAGATTTCGTCTTTAAATTCAAAATTTCGACTTTGTTTTCGAAATTTCAATATTAATCTCCGGATTTGGACTTTAATCTCAAAATTTTGATTTTTTTCTCGAAATTTCGACTCTTTTCTCGAAATTTCAACACTAATCTCTGAATTTCGACTTTAATTTACAAAATTTCGATTTTAATCTGGGAATTTCGACTTTAAACTCGAAATTTCGACTTTTTTTCTTGAAATTTCTGCTCCCCTTCTGGAAATTTCGACTTGAAACTCGAAATTTGGAATTGAATCTCGGAATTTCGACTTTAAATTTGAAATTTCGACTTTTCTCTTGAAATTTCTGCTCCCCTTTTGGAAATTTCGTCTTTAAACTCGAAATTTCGACTTTTTTCTCGAAATTTCAACATTAATCTCCGGATTTCGACTTTAATCCCGAAAATTTCGTTTTTATTCCCGAAATTTCTTCTCCCCTTCTCGAAATTTCGTCTTGCCACTCGAAATTTTGACTTGAAACTCGAGATTTCGTCTTTAAATTCGAGCTTTCGACTTTTTTCTAGGAATTTTAATATTGGTCTCCGGATTTCGACTTTATTTTGACTTGAAACTCGAGATTTCGTCTTTAAATTAGAGATTTCTTCTTCCCTTCTCGAAATTTCATATTGAAACTCGAAATTTCGTCTTGAAACTCGAAATTTTCGCTTGAAACTCGAGATTTCGTCTTTAAATTCGAGATTTCGACTTTTTTCTAGGAATTTTAATATTGGTCTCCGGATTTCGACTTTATTTTTAAAAATTTCGATTTTAGTCTCGGAATTTCGACTTTAAACTCGAAATTTCGATTTTTTTTTTAAATTTCTGCTCCCCTTCTGGAAATTTCGACTTGAAACTCGAGATTTCGTGTTTAAACTCGAAATTTTGACCTTTTTCTTGAAATTTCTGCTCTTCTTCTGGAAATTTCGACTTTAAACACGAAATTTTGATTTTTTTCTTGAAATTTCTGCTCCCCTTATGGAACTTTCGACTTGAATCTCGAAATTTGGACTTGAAGTCGAGATTTCGTCTTTAAACGCGAAATTTCGACTTTTTTCTCGAAATTTCAACATTAATCTCCAGATTTCGACTTTAATCCCGAAAATTTCGTTTTTTTTCCCGAAATTTCTTCTCCCCTTCTCGAAATTTCGTCTTGACACTCGAAATTTTGACTTGAAACTCGAGATTTCGTCTTTAAATTCGAGGTTTCGACTTTTTTCTCCAAATTTTGATTTTAATCGCGGAATTTCGACTTTAAACACGAAATTTGGATTTGAAACTCGAGATTTCGTCTTTAAACTCGAAATTTCGACTTTTTTTCGAAATTTCAATATTAATCTCCGGATTTCGACTTTAATCTCGAAAATTTCGATTTTTTTCTCGAAATTTCTTTTCTCCTTCTCGAAATTTCCTCGTGAAACTCGAAATTTGGATTTGAAACTCGAGATTTCGTCTTTAAACTCGAAATTTCGACTTTTTTTCGAAATTTCAATATTAATCTCCGGATTTCGACTTTAATCTCGAAAATTTCGATTTTTTTTTCCAAATTTCGATTTTAACCTCGGAATTTCGACTTTAAACTCGAAATTTCGACTTTTTTCTGGAAATGTTGATAATTCAAAACAGAAATTATTGAACGCACCCTAGTGCTAACTGTCAATATTGTTTGGGAAATGGGAGTGGTGGGACGCAACGGTCATCTACCTAACTTAACCATTGAGTATAGAAATTTCGACTTTAAACTTGAAATTTCAAGAAAAAAATCGAAATTTCGAGACTAAAGTCGAAATTTCGAAATTAAAGTCAAAATTTCGAGATTAAAATTAAACCTTCTAAAAGAAGATCCAAATTTCGAAATTAAAGTCGAAATCCGGCGATTAAACTCGAAATTTCGAGAAAAAAATCGAAATTTCGAGAAAGATGTCGAAATTTAGTGATTAAAGTTGAACCTTCGAAAAGAAAATGCAAATTTCGAGATTAAAGTCGAAATCTGGCGATTAAACTCGAAATTTCAAGAAAAAAGTTGAAATTTTGAGAAAGAAGTCGAAATCTCGAGAAAGCAGTCGAAATTTCGAGATTAAAGTTGAACTTTCGAAAAAAAATCCAAATTTCGAGATTAAAGTCGAAATCTGGCGATTAAAGGCGAAATTTCGAGAAAAAAGTCGAAATTTCGAGAAAGAAGTCGAAATTTCGAGATTAAAGTTGAACCTTCGAAAAGAAAATGCAAATTTCGAGATTAAAGTCGAAATCCGGCGATTAAACTCGAAATTTCGAGAAAAAAGTCGAAATTTCGAGAAAGAAGTCGAAATCTCGAGAAAGCAGTCGAAATTTCGAGATTAAAGTTGAAATTTCGAAAAAAAATTCAAATTTCGAGATTAAAGTCGAAATCCGGCGAATAAACTCGAAATTTCGAGAGAAAAGTCGAAATTTCGAATAAGAAGTCGAAATCGCGAGAAAGAAGTCGAAATTTCGAGATTGAAGTTGAACCTTCGAAAAGAAAATCCAATTTTCGAGATTAAAGTCGAAATCCGTCGATTAAACTCGAAATTTCGAGAAAAAAGTCGAAATTTCGAGAAAAAAGTCGAAATTTCGAGATTAAAGTTGAACCTTCGAAACGAAAATCCAAATTTCCAGATTAAAGTCGAAATTCGGCGATTAAACCCGAAATTTCGAGAAAAAAGTCGAAATTTCGAGAAAAAAGTCGCAATCTCGAGAAAGAAGTCGATATTTCGAGATTAAAGTTGAACTTTCGAAGAAAAAAAATCCAAATTTCGAGATTACAGTCGAAATCCGGCGATTAAACTCGAAATTTCGAGAAAAAAGTCGAAATTTCGAGAAAAAAGTCGAAATTTCGAGAAAAAAGTCGCAATCTCGAGAAAGAAGTCGATATTTCGAGATTAAAGTTGAACTTTCGAAGAAAAAAAATCCAAATTTCGAGATTAAAGTCGAAATTCGTCGATTAAACTCGAAATTTCGAGAAAAAAGTGTAAATTTCGAGAAAAAAGTCGAAATTTCGAGAAAGAAGTCGAAATTTCTAGAAATAATTAATCTCGAAATTTTAAGAAAAAAGTCGAAATTTCGAAAAAAAGAGCCGGAATTTCGAAATTAAATTCGAAGTTTCGACTTTAAACTCGAAATTTCCGATTTTTTTTATATTGATGTCCTCTCTACGCCTAAAAAACTGAAAAATTCTAGAAAGGAAAAACAAAATTTCGTCTTCCAACTTCAAGACTTTTAGAAAAATTAATTTGAGCGAAATCTTAAGAAAGGAAGATTTAAGAAAGATGGAAACATTTTTTAGTGGGTCAGGAAGGGAAAGCAATTACCGAGCGAAGGCAAAACAACTTTGGAAAACGCTGCAGCATGTAAATAAGTTGATTTATAATAATCTAACAGGATCGAAATTAGTCCCTGATCGAGATCGATCTTTGGTTTCTAAACTGTGGATCTAATAAATGTTAAAATCTGTTGGTCTGTGCATTAGAATAATGCAACTCAAAATACAGAAAAAAGTATATTTGGTTGCCTAGCGTAACATAACCTAAAATTGCCTATAAAAATTTTTATAGGTAAAATTGCAAATAGCGATTTATATTTACACTAATTAGCTATATTTTTACAAAGTTTTTAGAACTTTAACTAATGTTTGAACCAATTTTGGATGATTTAGTCAGTTTTGAAAATTAACTATTCGTTGGAAGCCAGCCGAGTATATTGACAACGTTTGGTGAAACAACAAGCTTATTTAAAAACATTTTATTAATGTCTAGGTAGGTTCGTATAATTATAATTAATCATCATCAATCAATAATCATCATTATCGAAAATTTGATCATTTAGAATAGATTAAACAATTAAACTTTTGTGAAACAAATAAGTGCGAATCCTTCGCGTATTTTCAAAATCTTTTTTAATACTTAATGATTTATTTCAAATACATTTTCTATTTCAAATGCAATTATTACCTATAACTGTTGGTAAAAGATCAAAAGTTCGCTGTTTTTCTTTAATGATTTGTTAGAATCTCGAGGTTACTGAAATCGGAATGCGAAAAATTTCGAATGGATGTAAGCATTATAAACTGTTCAAAAAAGGCCTTTTATAAAAATATAAAACAAATCCGTTTGTAACGTTTTGCAACATTTAAATCTCACTATAATACGTTACTTGAAAAAAAATGGGCAACCGTACGGGTGGCGACATCTATTGATTGAATCTATCCTCAATGAAAGAATTTAGTGAATACAGTAAAAGATTTATTTATATTTAGGGTCTTATTTTATTAAATCAACTTATTAAACAAAGTGATATAGTTTTCAGATATGTTTGTTAAGTTAGTAATCCAAATTACCTCAAAAAAAGATAAAATTTTATAAAAATAATTCCCACTGGTATCTGATAGGCAACTTAAGTTACAGTTATAAGTATAAATATTTGCATACCTAAGCAACTTATATTACAGTTTTGAGTATGATTAGTTGCATACCTAAGCAACTCATATTACAATTTTGAGTATGATTAGTTGCATACCATCGACAATTAATTAATTACGTAGTTTAGCTTTTAGAGGGCCACACTATCGCAATTTAGATGATTTTATTTTATTAATTTGGTTTTATCCATATCAGATCTTATCTTTTCCTTACCTTTGGTTACCCAAGAACGCTAAAACATCTTCCTTTGCGAAAAACATTTAATAAAACCAAAATATATTAATAATTGTCCTTAACTGGCTTCATATTGTCAAGTTAATCAATCAAAGAGAAAGGAAACTTTAACGTTCATTGAATACATTTGTCGCGAATCCCATTAACAAGAAGTCCATAATATTATAGTCCTCTTGCCCATGAGTGCTCCGCTAGGGTGAAGGACAAGACAACTATAATAGTCTTTTTGGTGAAGGAGCTGGGATCACAGAATATCGTTGCTGAAATTGGAGCATCTGGGTAGAATGCTGACATTAGTGACATTTGATAGAATTGATATGTAAATATCGAATCGCGGGCGTTTTGAAAATCAATTTCAGCTTAATTTACTTCATGACATCCGTTCCTTGCTTAACTTGTTTCGCTGATACGTTGATTGAATATGTATTCAATCAACGGCTGATATAACCAACAGAATGAACATGTTAGTAAAAAAAATCTTCTGCACAAGCATAAGCAAGGAAGATATTCTCGTGACGAATAATAACTAGTTATGGTGCAACGGACTGGTCCTTGGTTTATCTTCAAAAATTGAAATACAAATCTTGTCCCCCTGAAACTAAGAAACATTAAAAAGCACACATCTCTCTGAAGATGATAGCTTGGCTATCGAAAGGTGTTGGAGCAACCTTTGTTGTATTTTTTAAACTTTCTTGGTTTCAGGGGACAAGATTTGAATTTCAATTTTCCCAGCATTCTATTGGGCAAAAGAAAAACAAAAGATTTCCTTAAAATTCGTGTTAAATTTTAATCTAAAACCCTTTCGTTAACATTGTCATGATTTTTTCTTGCAAATTAGGATTTTTGTATTAATTTCCACTTTATTAAAATGTCGACTCATTATTTTGACGAAATTGTAAGGTTAACCCTTTCGGTCACGAATTGTTTTTTCATATCAAAATTTCGAATTTTCACTTTTAAATGTTTGTTTTTTCGTAGAATTTCGACTCCCAATTTATTTTTTCATGTAGGATTTTCCTATAGATTTCAATTACTTTTTAATTTGGGATTTTTCTATAGATTTTACTTTCTTTGACATAGTTTTTCTAGTATTCGTGCAACCAGTTCTCATTTCGATAGCGAAAATTCGAATTTTTTTTGGAATTTCGACATTAATGCGAAACTTGAAACCATTTTTTCGAAATTCGACGACAGACACTTTTGATCAACTTACTTTCGAATTAACCCCTAATTGTGAAATTTTGACTTTTTCCCGTAACATTTTGAGAATTAAACTCGACTTCTTTTTAATTTGAGGTTTAAGCTTGATTGTTTTGAAACAAATAAGATAAATTATTTATGTTATTTAGGCATATTTTTTAAAATTTAGTTGTTTACAAGACACTGCTGACAAGTTTCCAAAATTTAACCACATTATTGCAGCTGACTTGAATTATGTACTCTTGTGGTGTGTTTAATATGTCAAATTGTTTTAAGAGTTGATAGGTTCGTCGTTGGTGAACAGTTTTTTAATGTACACTTTGTGATTTAGTCACATCCGTTTTTTTTTACAGTAATATTTCATTAGGAATATACAACATGAATATATTAGTTTGTAATACTCAACAGCCTTGAACTAACTATCTGTCTACATATTATTGTACCTAATTTAAGCATTAAGCTTGGCTTAACATGCAGTGGTAAACAGTGGGACAAAATATGTAATTACCTTTTAATTCATCCTCAATTTGCATTGTCATCTATGATACAACACTGCAAATAATTTAATCTTGGATTTAGATAACTAACAAAGTTCAAATAAAAACCACTTATATTTATTTTTAAGCTTCTTATACAAAGTCGAAATTTATAACATTGATATATAAACATACTCGAGGAAGATAAGAATTAAAAATAACAAACAAGATGTATAAAAGTTAGAATATAAGGACAAACACATTTTAATTACTCAAAATACACTTATTTAGTCACATTATTGTAAAATGCCTCATCACTATTGTCCGATAAAAAAATAGAATATATGTCAAGTAACATCGAAAAATGTCTTAATTGTCGTATTTGCCGATGTAAGAGTGACAATTCGGACACGTGTGCTTCGTCGACTGACAGGAATCCATACAGTAAGGAACGCAGCAACAACACCAACATCTGAAAAACAATTCGTGGTTTGGTTTATACATCATACATATATCAAATGCCAAAATAATAATACAGAACACTATTTGCAAAAAAAAATGGTAACGAAAGCATGTATTTATTAAGATTACAAATAAATAATGTAATCAATATATATTCTTAGTTTGAACCTATTTTTGTTGGGCGCTAATCGCCTGTGTAAAATCAGAGCGCATAAGTTCTCAGAATGCGAAATGTCGAGATGAAAGTAGATATTTTATGGAAACTATTCAGTTCCGGAAAAAGTATATCTTATATTCTTCCAATTTAATAAAAACTAAACATCCCGACTAATTTTTGGTAACACACTGCAATGATGGACTTACCCAAACGCGAACAAAAGTAAAGCGAAGAGATGGGTTTTGGTCGAGGGCTCAACCTCCGTGGACGTCATTATTTGGTGATGGCATGACGGACATGTCATCGACTGACTCGAAGGACCTAACACTATAGGTGTCACCTGTATATTGTGAACGTTAACTAGAAAGAAAATAGTTATAATTAGAAATCTTACAATAATTTTTTGTTAACTAGTTATTGGAATACAAATCTTGTCCCCTCAAACCTTTATTGGTTTCAGGGGACCAAGAAAGATTAGAAAACACAACAAAGGTTGCTCTAACGCGTTAGAGCAGTCTTTGTTGTGTTTTCCAACCTTTCTTGGTTTCAGGAGACAAGATTTATATTTCAATTTTTGAAGATAACCAAGGACCAGACCATAACTAGTTATTATTCGCAAATATCGTCTGTGGAACTAGATGAATCCGAGTTTTTAAATTTGTTAAACTGACTGATCAATTAGTTTTGATTTATTGTTCTCATTCGTCTCCCGATTTAATGTTCTCATTTGTCGTTTTAATTAAGAACCCGATATAGCAGAGTGTTGTAAGATAACGCGATAGATGGTGCTGTCGATCAAACATACTTTTTCATTTATAGAATTAATTTGGATGAACGCAATAAAACTAGCTCAATCAGCAATGCATAGCTTTAAAGACTTGGTGCAGAATGCAGAATGATGATTTGTTCAAATTCGTTGATAAAGAACTATTTTATCTACTCGTCTTTTTTCAAAAGCAACACATGTATTATGTTAAATTCTACACATTTACACATTTTTATAAACATGTATACATTTTTATTTTCCAGCAGACAAATTAGAATTGTCTTTTAGTGGAACGAACTGGTCTTTGGTTATCTTCAAAAACTGAAATACAGAACTTGTCCCCTGAAACCAAGAAAGATTAAAAAACACAACAGAGGTTGCTCTAACGCGTTTCAATAGCTATCGAAACGCGTTAAAGCAACCTCTGTTGTGTTTTTAAGAGGTACTCTCTGAAGATGACAGCTTGGCTGTCGAAATGCGTTAGAGCAACGTTTGTTGTGTTTTTTAATCTTTCTTGGTTTCAGGGGACAAGTTCTGTATTTCAATTTTTTTTAGAATTGTCTTTAACAATTTAACTGCTCCCGATCGATCAAATATTAATGAAATTTTATGAAACATCAAGTGTGGGTCATCAAAATTAAAATAATAGTAATAAGATAAATAAAAAAGCAGTACAATCGATACGTATTTCGCCAGCAGAACTGGCATTTTCAAGCGCACTAATCTCAATCTATTTAGCTAAAGCTGTCCCATGTTGTGAGTTGTGCCAATATCTATCTATTTAGATAAAGTTGCTCCAATAAGCAACAATACAATGAATAAAGAGTGAAGAGATGCTTCGGCCCCTACGTGAAAACTAAAGCTAAATTTTTAATTTCCCGACACCTCTCCGAACTGATACATTGTAATCAAAACTTGGCTAGTATGTCGATTAGTTTTATGTGCTCGCTTCGTGGAATTTATTACATATTGGTCTCTGGATTCGATGTGTCTTGTTAAAAATAACGAGACCGCAAGGTCATCAACTAGCCAACGCTTAGTAACAGAAACTTAATCAGAACGATTAAGTATTCTCTGGTAATTACACGGAAGAGCATTTTAAATATTTTGTTAACGAAACCACTCCGTCCAATCACAAATATTCATTTTGTGGTGGAATTATAAACGATTTATTTCATTGAGAAGGAACACTATAACAATTTTTAAAATATTTCTCGTGCCAATGTACATTACGAAAATGAGAGCACGCAAATGAATTTTCAGGAAAGAAGGAGTAAATTTGAAACAAGTTTTAGAATGTTCGCCTTTCCTAGGAATATTGGGGCAATCTTAGAACGTTTATTGGGAGCTGTGTTGAAACAAGTTATCCTAAATGTGGTCATGTAATTGATAACGCAAATAAGTATACTCGTTATTTAATTTTTAATAAACAATTTAATTAGTAGAGTCGATAGATAGTAGAAGTATTTATTAAATAAAATTAGTTTTATTGCATCGACCATATTTTTAAGATTAGTTTTATATAATTTTGCCTCGAGGGAGAACTAGTTTCATTATGCAATTTGTAATGATGACGAATTTTCTTGATATCGTAAGCAATTAATGCGAAATGCATGCAGATGACTTTGACACGATCAACTCCCAGATTGATTGAAAGAGATAACTTGTAATGATTTTAGTTTAAATATACTGCAATATGATTTTAGTTTACTGTAATATGGTTTTAGTTTACTGTAATATGGTTTTAGTTTACATAGACTATGATATGATTTTAGTTTAAATAAAATACGAGTCACGCTGCTTAGTTAACTTTAGGGATAAATCCTCCAGTTGGCAACCCTACACCTAACCTAATTAGTAGTTACAGAAACATCCCCACTGGTCTTGTCGGAGTGTCCTATGTTACAAAAGAAAATGAAGTCGAGGTACGATAGCTTTCCGACAAAATAATACTAATAAAACGTTTCAGACACTTACCTTGTGGCACAGCCTGAGGTGGAGGAGCGTGAAAACCTGGTCCAGGTGCATTGGGTACATATGGTGGGGGTTGATCCTTGTTCATTCTAAAGACAAAACGCTTCGGTCAAACGAATTTAAATGGTTGTGATTAAGCTAGGTTAGCGAAATTCTGAAATTGAACGTCTGTTCGTACGTTCGTCTGTACTCTAAATAACGGTAAACCGGATAAAAATACCTTTTATCTTATCTGAAAGATAATTATCATAATGAAAATGTATATTCGCCCATTTCATTCCTAGTACGAGCAGGAAAAATAATTGAACTGACACCAAAATCAATGTTATCTACTAATATTCCTATTTACACGTGACGACTGCCCATTCTAAATTACGATTATTATCAATTTGCAGGAACATTAGTCATTTATCCAAATTATTCATCGAAACAACGAAACTTTAATCCATCCAGCTTAAAGTATGATTTTTGTATGTTTAAACACAGTTACTGTTTATGTATTGTATAAAACCAAATTCAAATTTTGCATTTTGAAGCAAGTAAGTCAGAAGAACCCTTGAAAGATGGCAGGACATCAGCATAAGGAAGAAGAAAAATAGAGAAAAGAGTGGAAGGGACAGAAAAACACAAGAGAAGAAAAGAGAAGCAAAGAGAAGATAAGAAAGGAGAAGAGAAACGAGAAGAAAATAGACGGGAGGAGAATGGAAGCGAGAAAAGAACGGAAGAGGAGTGAAGCGAAGAAAAGGGAAGAGAGAAGAGAAGATAAGAGAAAGGAAGATAAGTGGAGGGAGTAGAAAAGAAGGTAAGAGAAGAGAAAAGAACGGAAGAGAAGGGAAGAGATGAACAGAGAAGGAAAAAGAAGATAGGTGAATGGAGAAGAAGTTAAAAGAAGGGAAAAGAAGCGACGAGATAATAAATGAATAAAGAAAAGAGAAGGGAAACGATAAGAGAAGAAAAGAGAAGTGAAGAGAAGAGAAGCAAAGAGAAGATAAGAGAAGAGAAGCAAAGAGAAGATAAGAGAAGTGAAGGGAAGAGAAGAGAAGGAAAGAGAGGAAAAGTGAAGAGAAAAGAAAAGAAGGGAAGAGATGAGCAGAGAAGGGAAAAGAAGATAAGTAAATGGAAGAGAAGTGAAGAGAAGGGAAGCAAGAAGAGAAGGAAAGCGAGAAGGGACGCGAGGAGAGAAGGGAAGAGAAGGCAAAAGAAGAGAGAGAAGGAAAGAAGAAAAGGGAAGAAAGGAGAAGAAAAGAGGAAAGAGAATGAAGAAAGAGAAGAAAAGGAGAAGAAGGGAAAAAGAAGGAAGGAAAGAGAGGAAGAGAAAAAAGGAAAAAGAGAAAGAGAAGGAGAAGAGGAAAGGGAGAAGGAAGGAAAGAAAGGAAGAAAGAGAGAAGAAAGAGAAGAAGAGAAAGGAGGAAGAGAAGAAGGAAGAGAGAAGAGAAGGAAAAAAAGAAGAGAGAAGAAAAGGAAAGAGAAAAGAAGAAAAGGGAAAGAGAAGGAGGAGAAAGAAAGAAGAGGAGAGAGAAGAGAGAGAAGGAGGAAAGAAGAGAAGAAGAAAAGGAAAGAAGAGAAGAAAGGAAAGGAAGAGAAGAAGAAAGGGAAAAAAGGGAGGAGAGAAGAGGAGAAAAGGAAGAGAAGAGAAGAGGAGGAAGAAAGAGAAAGAGAAGAGAAGAAAAGACGAGGAGAGAAGAAGAGAAGGAAGAAAGGAGAAAGAGAGAGGCGCGAAGAGAAGAAGAGAAGATAAGAGAAAGGAAGATAAGTGGAGGGAGTAGAAAAGAAGGTAAGAGAAGAGAAAAGAACGGAAGAGAAGGGAAGAGATGAACAGAGAAGGAAAAAGAAGATAGGTGAATGGAGAAGAAGTTAAAGAAGGGAAAAGAAGCGACGAGGAAAATAAGTGAATAAAGAGAAGAGAAGGGAAACGAGAAGAAAAGAGAAGTGAAGAGAAGAGAAGAGAAGAAAGATAAGATAAGAAAAGAGAAGAGAAGTTAAGAGAAGTGAAGGGAAGAGAAGAGAAGGAAAGAGAGGAAAAGTGAAGAGAAAAGAAAAGAAGGGAAGAGATGAGCAGAGAAGGGAAAAGAAGATAAGTAAATGGAAGAGAAGTGAAGAGAAGGGAAGGGAAGCAAGAAGAGAAAGAAAGCGAGAAGGGACGCGAGAAGAGAAGGGAAGAGAAGGCAAAAGAAGTGAAGAGAAAGGAAAAGAAGGAACAGCCAGAGAAGAGAATGGGAGTGAAAAGAAGATGTGGGAAGGAAAAAGAAGGGAGGAGAAGTGAAGGGAAGAGAAGGAAGAGAAGAGAAGAGAAGGGAAGGGAAGGGAAGAGAAGATAAGTGAATGGAAGAGAAGAGAAGCGAAGAGAAGATTAGTGGATAGAAGAGAAGAGAAATGAAGAGAAGGGGATTGAAGCGAGAAGAGAAGTGAATGGAACAGAGAATAAGGAAAGAGAAGAGAAGGGAAGGGAAGAGAAGGGAAGAGAAGTGAAAAGAAGGGAAGAGAAGTGAAAAGAAGGGAAGAAAGGTGAAACGAAGGGAAGGGAAGAGAAGCGAAGAGAAAATAGGTGTATAAAGAGAAGGGAAGGGAAGAAAGGTGAAACGAAGGGAAGGGAAGAGAGGCGAAGAGAAAATAAGTGTATAAAGAGAAGAGAAGGGAAGGGAAACGAGAAGGGAAGTGAAGTCAAGTGAAGAGAAGAGAAGCAAACAAAAGATAAGAAAGGAGAAGAAAATAGAAGGGAAGAGAAGAGAAGCGAGAAGAAAAGGAAAGAGAAGAAAAGGGAAGAGAGAAGAGAAGTTAAGAAAAGGGAAGAGAAGTGAAGGGAAGAGAAAAGAAGGTAGGAGAAGAGAAGAGAAAAGAACGGAAGAGAAGGAAAGTAAAGGGAAGAGAAGAGAAGAGAAGGGAAAAGAAGAAAAGTGAAGAGAAAAGAAAATAAGGGAAGAGATGAGAAGAGAAGGGAAAAGAAGATAGGTGAATGGAAGAGAAGTGCAGAGGAGAAAAGCAAGAAGAGAAAAAAGCGAGAAGAGAAGGGAAGCGAGACGAGAGGGGAAGTGAGAAGAGAAGGGAAGCGAGAAGAAAAGCAACCGAAGGGAAAAGAAGGCAAAAGAAGAGAAAAGAAAGGAAAAGAAGATACGGGAAGAAAAAAGAAGGAAGGAGAAGTGAAGAGAAAAGAAGGGAAGAGAACATAAATGAATGGAAGAGAAGAGATAATAAGAAAAGAAAAGCGAAGAGAAGATTAGTGGAAAGAAGAGAAGAGAACTGAAGATAAGGGAAGGGAAGCGGAAAGAGAAGGGATGAGAAGATAAGGAATAAGAAGAGAAGGGAAAAGAACATAAGTTAATGAAGTAAAAAGAAGGAAAGAGAAAAGAAACGAAGAGAACATTAGTGGACAGAAAAGAAGAGAAATGAAGAGAAAGGAAGGGAAGCGAGAAGAGAAGTGAAAAGAAAAGAGAAGAAGGAAAAAGAAGGAAACAGAAAAGAGAAGAAGAAAAGAGAAGTGAAAAGAAAAGAAGTGAAGAGAAAATAAATGAATAAAGAGAAGAGGTTTGAAGAGAAGGGAAGGGAAACGAGAAGAGAAGTGAAGAGAAGATAAGAAAAGAGAAAAGAAGCGAGAAGAAAATAAAAGGGAAGAGAAGAAAAGCGAGAAGAGCAGGGAAGAGGAGAGAAAAGAAGTAAAGGGAAGAAAAAAGAAGGTAAGAGGAAAGAAAAGAAAAGAACGGAAGAGAAGAGAAGGAAAGTAAAGGGAAGAGAAGAGAAGGGAAGAGAAGTAAAGTTAAGAGAAAACAAAAGAATGGAAGAGATGAGAAGAGAAGTAAAGAGAAGGGAAGCAAGAAAAGAAGAAAAGCAAGAAGAGAAGGGAAGCGAGAAAAAAGCAACAGAAGGGAAAAGAAGGCAAAAGAAGGGAAGAAAAGAAGGGACAGCAAGAGCAGGGAATAAAAGTGAAAAGAAGATACGGGAAGAAAAAAGAAAGGAGAAGAAGTAAAGGAAAGAGAAGATAAGTGAATGGAAGAGAAGAGAAAAGAAGAAAAGCGAGGCGAAGAGAAGATTAGTGGATAGAAGAGAAGAGAAATGAAGAGAAGGGAAGGGAAGCGAGAAGAGAAATAAATAGAAGAGAGAAGAGGGGAAGAGAAGAGAAGGGATGAGAAGAGAAGGGAAGAGAAGAGAGGGAAAGAGAACATAAGTGAATGGAAGAGAAGTGAAAAGAAGCGAAGAGAAAACAAGCGAAGAGAAGAGAAGCGAAGAGAAAATAAGTGAATAAAGAGAAGAGAAGGGAAGGGAAGCGAGAAGAAAATAGAAGGGAAGAGAAGAGAAGCGAGAAGAAAAGGGAAGAGGAGAGAAGAGAAGAGGAGAAAAGGGAAGCGAGAAGAGAAGGGAACGAAAGGGAAAGGGAACAGAAGGGAAGCAAAGAGAAAGCAAGATAAAAGAAGGCAAGAAAAGAGAAGGGAAAAGAAGGTACGGGAAAAGAAGGAAAGATAAGTAAAGGGAAGAGAAAGGAAGGTAATAGAAGCAAAAAGAAAGGAAGAGAAGGGAAGGGAAGATAATTGAATGGAAGAGAAGAAAAATGAAGAGAAAAGAAGAGAAGAGATGAGAAGAGAAGGGAAAAGAAGATAAATGAATGAAAGAGAAGTAAAAAGAAGGGAAGCGAGAAGAAAAGCAACAGAAGAGACAGGAAGAGAAGATAATGGAAGATACGAAAAGAAAAGAGAAGGGAGGAGTAGTGAAAGGAAGAGAAAAGAAGATAAGACAATAGAAGAGAAAAGAAGATAAGACAATAGAAGTGAAAAGAAGCGTAGAGAAAAGAAGAAAAGTGAAGGAAAGAGAAGATAGGTAAATGGAAGAGAAGAGAAAAGAAGAGAAGACAAGTGAAGAAAAGATTGAATAAAAGAGAAGTGAAGGGAAGGGATGAGAAGGAAAGGGAAAGGATGCGAGAAGAGAAGTGAATAGAAGAGGAAACAAGGGAAGAGAAGAGAAAAGAAGGGAAGAGAAAAGAAACGAAGGAAAAATAAGTGAATAAAGAGAAGTGAAGAGAATGGAAGGGAATCGAGAAGAGAAGGGAAGGAAAGGGAGGGGAAGCGAGAAGAGAAGTGAAGAGAAGAAAAGTGAAGAGAAAAGAAAAGAAGGAAAGAAAGGAGAAGAAAAGGGAAAAGAAGATAAGTGAATGGAAGAGAAGCGAAGAAAGGGAAAGTGAAGGGAAAAGCAGGGAAAAGAAGAAACGGGAAGGGAAGTCAAGGCAAGCGAGAAAAGAAGATAAGGGAAGACAAGAGAAGAGAACATATATGAAGAGCAGAAAAAAAGGAAGAGAAGATAAGTTAAAAGAAGAGAAGAAAAGAGAAGAGAGGGAAAAAAAGCGATGAGAACTGAAGGCAAAGGAAGGGATGAGAATCGAAAAGAAGGGAAAGAAATAGAAGAGAAGGGAAGGGAGGATAAGGGAAAAAGGAAGAGAAGTGAAGCGAGAAGAGAAGAAAAGAGAAAAGAAAGGAAAAAAAGGGTAGAGAAGAGAAAGGACGAGAGAGGCAAAGATGAGAAAAGAAGAGAAGAGAAGAAAGAGAGAATTGTTATTGAAGATAACTCCAAAAAAAGTCAAAAGGAAATGTAAGAAATGTAAAAGGGGAGAACAGGAGAGAGAAGAGCAGAAAACCGAAGAGAAGGGGAGAGAAGAGAGGAAGAGAAGGGAAGAGAAGAGGAGAGAAGAGAGAAAGAAAAGTTTCATTAAAAAACGTCGAATCTTAAAAAAAAGACATAAATCTTAAATAAAACGAAGTGTTCAAAAAAAGCCGAATTTAAAAATGTCGAAATAAAAGGTGAAATTTTGAAAAAAAAGTGGATTTGAAAGTTTATAAAGAAACTAAAATTTCTACAAAAAAATAGACACTTTTAAACTGTAAAGTTAAGGAAGTCAAAATTTAAAAAAAAGACAAAATTATGAACAAAGTTTTTAAAAACAAGTGGAAAATTTTAAATGTAACCTAAATTTTCAAAAAAAGTCCCAAGTTTGCGTTAAGATAAAAATGAACAAAAAGATTTTTTTTTCGGCAGTAGAATCTTTCAAAAAGTCATAATTTTCAAATTAGGTTGAAACGTCAAGAAAAATGCGAAAATTTAGAAAAAAAGTCTACATTTTCAAAAAGTCGAAATTTTGGAGGAAATTTTTTAAAAATTGACATTTTCAAAAGGCCCAAAATTTTTAACAAAGTCGTAATATATAAAAATCAAAAAATTTCTCAAAAAAAAAGTTTGAAAAAAGATGAATTTTTAAAAAAGTCGAATTTAAAAATGTCGAAAATTGAAACACAGAACTTGTCCCCTGAAACCAAGAAAGATTAAAAAACACAACAAAGGTTGCTCTAACGCGTTTCGACAGCTAAGCTGTCATCTTCAGAGAGAAACTCTTGGTTTCAGGGGACAAGTTCTGTGTTTCAATTTTTGAAGATAACCAAGGACCAATCCGTTCCATCAAACAAAAAAAAAATAAAAATGTCGAAATAAAAATAAACAGTTTTGGTGGAACGGACTGGTCCTTGGTTACCTTCAAAAATTGAAATACAAACATTGTATTGATTTGTATTTCAATTTTTTAAAATAAACAGTAAAAATTAAAAAAAAAGGTAGAGTTAAATATATTCCAATTTACAAAGAAACTAAATTTGGTGGAACGGACTGGTCCTTGGTTATCTTCAAAAACTGAAATACAGAACTTGTCCCCTGAAACCAAGAAAGATTAAGATAAATCTTTCTTGGTTTCAGGGGACAAGTTCTGTATTTCAAAGAAACTAAAATTTCGACAAAAATTCGAAATTTCCGAACCGTAAAAAGGCGAGAATGTCAAAATTTTGGAAGTCAAATCTACGAAAAAAGTTTCTAAAAAATGTGAAAAGTTTTAAATTAAATTGTCAAAAAAAAGGTCTCAATTTTGCATAAAGTAAAAAACTACCAAAAAAGTTGGAATTAAAAAAAAAAAATCCGGTAGTAGAATCTTTCAAAGTCATAATTTTTGAATTAGTTGAAATCTCAAGAAAAATACGAGATGTTTATTAAATTTATTAAACATTGCGTGCGACCCAGTTTGGAAATATTTCAATTTTTATTCCTAAATCTTTCCGATAAGAGTCCCACCATGATGAATAAAAATACGAGACTTTAGAAAAAGAGGGTACAATTTCAATAAGTCGAACGTTTGGTGGAAATTTTCGAAACATTGACATTTTTCGAAAAAATTCGAAATTTTCAAAAGATCCAAATTTTTAAAAAAGGCGTAATATACAAAAATGGGAAATTTCTCAAAAAATAGAACTTTAGCAAGGCCAAAACTTAAAAAAATTCGTAATTTTCAAAAACCCAAAATTTTGAAGAAAATCGAAATTTTGAAGAAAGTCGAAATTTTGAAGAAAGCAGAAATTTTGAAGAAGTCGAAATTTAGAACATTTCAAAATGCTCAAAATAAATACAAATCCTGAAAAAACGTTGAAATTATGTAAATGGTGAAAATGTTAAATTTTTTTCTTGAAACTGTTTACTGAAAGAAATTGAAACTGTCAAATTTTTTCCAAAATTTTGATTTTTTTTAAATAGATCTTTTATTCAAAATTTTAATTCTTTTACAAAATTGGCCATCCGGCGAATTCGAAAAAATCAAAATCTAGGAAAATATTCGAAAGTTCAAAATTCTTTAAGGAAACAGTCGAAGTCGAATTTTCCAAAAAAAATCCAATTTATAAAAAAGGGGAGCTTTGAGAAAATCAAAATTAGTTGAAATTTTCAAAAATTTAGAAAAAAGACGAAATTTATAGCCGAAACTTACACAAGAAACTCGATATTTGATTGGGGCCCAATTGATATTGAAAAATCAAACATGGGACACCCCCCCCACATTTTAAATATTGACAACAGATCTTTTTCTTTTCAAACAAAATTTTGAGCAACCTCTGTTGTGTTTTTTAATCTTTCTTGGCTTCAGGGGACAAGATCTGTATTTCAATTTTTAAAATTTTGGACACCTGTAAATTACCGATAAATCGGGAACCAAATTCTCATTTACTGATTGATCGGTAAATTTAGAAAAAAATGGGACTTTAAGTCGATAACTTTATAAGCTTTGGGTGTCAAAAATCCGGCCCCTGGCGATTTAGATCCAAAACGAAACCAAACGGACGCCACTAATCCTAATTGGCCCACATTCGTTCCGAGTTAAAAATCGATGTCCATTGCGGAACAAAGATCTGACCCCATGCGTGACTCGACCAGGTTTCTAGGCCAAACCGGGGTGGAAATAGAAAACAGTCATTTTCACGGATTAAATTCACCTTTGGTAGGCTTCGTGTCGCGCCTCCGACGAAACACCTTCTTCGATTTTCTAGCCTAGCCCAAGATATATAGAAAATTCATTATTTAGAAATGGTATTTTGTTTGTTTTGTTGACGTAAGCGCACGTAAGTCGGACGTGGCTGACCCGTAAGTTATCGTCTAACGATAAGTGGACGGACGAGAAAATTGAATTATTTTCTAATGAGACGAGGGACAATGACGCGCACCTTCGTAATTAGGTGCTAAGTAGAGCGTCTTAATTAACGTGAAATTGTTCGATTCTAGTCTCTGTTCGATTCGAATTGCTCTTATTATTATTATTCTTACGAGATCAACTGCTTCACAGAAATATTTATTTTGATATGGAAATAGTACGCAAACAATTTATTTTACAAGATGCACGCACGCTTGGTGTTCCTGGAATTTATAATGGCAAATGCACGTTTAACTGGATAATTGATACATACCATATTTTATATGACGCTAGAGGGAATTTTACAGTCACGTATATTCAAAGTTAATTAGCTGATAACACATTTCAAGGCTTTAAACGCGTTTTATTTGCTCAATTTTTGGAAGCTCGATTTTAAAATTACCAACGAAATTGGGCTCCGTCCAACTGTCTACAAAACTTTCGTTTCGAAATTTCGACTTGTCCCCAAATTTTGAATCTAAACTCAAGTTTTATAAATTCCGCTGTTTGTTTTATAAATTCCGCAGTTTCGACGTCTATTTCATCATTTTAGGTTTACATTTTCAATTTTTACGTTTTATCCGAAAATTTCGATTCTAAACGGGAATTTTTTTCAAAAATTTCGATGTTTTTCAAACTTTCGTTCGCTTCAAAATTGCACGCTCGCCTCAAAATTGTAACATTTCATCTCACAGTTCCGACTTCTGTTTTCAAAAAGTCAAATTTCATTTTACAAAATTTCGGTTTTTCTTTTTTAAAATTGTGAATCTTTAACTCAAATTTTTTAAGCCAAAATGTTATTATTTTCTTTGGTTTTGATTCTTTTTTTTCGAAGTGTTAATTTCAGTGTCTCGACTTTGTTGTAGAATTTTTTACAAATAGAAATTTTTACGCTGGTGCAACGTTCATAATTTTGAGCTTACATTGTCAATTTTTACGTTTTCCCTAAAAATTTCGATCAAAAATGAGAATTGTTTTTGCAAATTTGGATTTTTTCAAACTTTCGTATTTCAAAATTTCAAATTTAATTTAATAACATTCAGGTGTGATTTTTTTTTTTTGAACAAATCTGTCTTTTCACGTAATTTCGAATTTTTAACTCAAAATTTTAACATTTACGTGACATCTTAAATTTTTTTCCAAAATTTTGACTTTAGTTTCAAAAATCTGGATTTCTTTTATAAATTCGAAATTTTTCCGCTGTTTCGACATTATGTTAGGTTAGGTTTGATTAGGTTGTGTTTTATTAGGTTAGGTTTGGTTAAGTTGGGTAAGGTTAGATTTGGTTAGGTCAGATTTCTTATACATCTGGATTTTTTTTTAATATTATCCATTTTACAAAACTTCAAATTTAGAAAATTTGGAAGTTTGCGAAAAAAACCTAAATTAATACTAATACTTCGAAAATATAGTAAAATGAAACTAAATGTAAAATTGCAAGAAAATTTAAAAAAAAAAGGTAGAAAAATCGCAAGGAAAAAATGGAATTTCAGCAAATTATTCTAGAATTTTTAAATTTAACCAGAAATGTGAACATTTTCTTTTGAATGTTTTCCGAAATTCCGACTTTTGGTTAGATTAGGTGCGCATTCGTTAGGTTAGGTTATGTTTGGTTAGGTTAGGTTTGGTCAAATTAGGTTATGTTTTAAAATGTCCAATTTAGAAAATTCGAAATTTTCAGAAAAATTTATATTCATAAATAAAATCGCGAACAATTCTGACTTTTGGTTAGATTAGGGGCGTTTTGGTTAGGTTAGGTTATGTTTGGTTAGGTTAGGTTAGCTCTGGTTAGGTTAGGTTAGCTCTGGTTAGATTTGTTTAGATTAGGTTATGTTGGGTTAAGTTAGGTTATGTTAGATTAGGTTATGTTGGGTTAGGTTAGATTAGGTTATGTTTCAAAATGACAAATTTAGAAAATTCGGAATTTTCAGAAAAACTGATATTCATAAATAAAATCGCGAACAATTCTGACTTTTGGTTAGATTAGGGGCGTTTGGTTAAGTTAGGTTACGTTTGGTTAGGTTAGCTCTGGTTAGATTTGTTTAGATTAGGTTATGTTGGGTTAAGTTAGGTTATGTTAGATTAGGTTATGTTGGGTTAGGTTATGTTTCAAAATGTCATATTTAAAAAATTCGGAATTTTCAGAAAAACTGATATTCATAAATAAAATCGCGAAAAATTCTGACTTTTGGTTAGATTAGGTGCGTATTGGTTAGGTTAGGTTACGTTTGGTTAGGTTAGGTTAGCTCTGGTTAGATTTGTTTAGATTAGGTTATGTTGGGTTAAGTTAGGTTATGTTAGATTGGGTTATGTTATGTTGGGTTAGGTTAGGTTAGGTTATGTTTCAAAATGTCCAATTTGGAAAATTCGGAATTTTCAGAAAAATTTATATTCATAAATGAAATCGCTAAAAATTCTGACTTTTGGTTAGATTAGGGGCGTTTTGGTTAGGTTAGGTTACGTTTGGTTAGGTTAGGTTACGTTTGGTTAGGTTAGGTTAGGTTACGTTTGGTTAGGTTGGGTTAACTCTGCTTAGATTTGTTTAGATTAGGTTATGTTGCGTTAAGTTAGGTTTTGTTAGATTCGGTTATGTTAGGTTAGGTTATGTTTCAAAATGTCAAATTTAGAAAATTCGGAATTTTCAGAAAAACTGATATTCATAAATAAAATCGCGAAAAATTCTGACTTTTGGTTAGATTAGGTGCGTATTGGTCAGGTTAGGTTACGTTTGGTTAGATTACGTTAGCTCTGGTTAGATTTGTTTATATTAGGTTATGTTGGGTTAGGTTAGGTTATGTTAGATTAGGTTATGTTGGGTTAAGTTAGGTTACGTTAGATTAGGTTATGTTGGGTTAGGTTAGGTTATGTTTCAAAATGTCAAATTTAGAAAATTCGGAATTATCAGGAAAACTGTTATTCATAAATAAAATTGCGAAAAATTCCGACTTTTCGTTAGATTAGGTGCGTATTGGTTAGGTTAGGTTACGTTTGGTTAGATTAGGTTAGCTCTGGTTAGATTTGTTTAGATTAGGTGATGTTGGGTTAAGTTAGGTTATGTTAGATTAGGTTATATTGGGTTAGGTTAGGTTATGTTTCAAAATGTCAAATTTAGAAAATTCGGAATTGTCAGAAAAACTGTTATTCATAAATAAAATCGCGAAAAATTCTGACTTTTGGTTAGATTAGGTGCGTATTGGTTAGGTTAGGTTACGTGTGGTTAGGTTAGGTCAGCTCTGGTTAGATTTGTTTAGATTAGGTTATGTTGGGTTAAGTTAGGTTATGTTAGATTAGGTTATGTTGGGTTAAGTTAGGTTACGTTAGATTAGGTTATGTTGGGTTAGGTTAGGTTATGTTTCAAAATGTCAAATTTAGAAAATTCGGAATTATCAGGAAAACTGTTATTCATAAATAAAATTGCGAAAAATTCCGACTTTTCGTTAGATTAGGTGCGTATTGGTTAGGTTAGGTTACGTTTGGTTAGGTTAGGTTAGGTTAGCTCTGGTTAGATTTGTTTAAATTAGGTTATGTTGGGTTAACTTAGGTTATGTTGGGTTAAGTTAGGTTATGTTAGATTAGGTTATGTTGGGTTAGGTTAGGTTATGTTTCAAAATGTCAAATTTAGAAAATTTGGAATTTTCAGAAAAACTGGTATTCATAAATAAAATCGCGAAAAATTCTGACTTTTGGTTAGATTAGGTGCGTATTGGTTAGGTTAAGTTATGTTTGGTTAGGTTAGATTAGGTTACGTTTGGTTAGGTTAGGTTACGTTAGCTCCTATTAGATTTGTTTAGATTAGGTTATGTTGGGTTAGGTTAGGTTATGTTTAGTTGGCTTAGGTTAGGTTAGGTTCTAAAGCATTTGGATTTTTTTCACAGTTCACTTATCTTTCTAAATGTAAAATTAAGAAAACTCGGAATTTTCAGAAAAACGTATAATCATAAATAAAATCTCGAAAAAAAAAATGGAATTTTAGCAAATTACGGTTCAGGCTCAAAAATAGAAAAAAGAAGAAATAAAAAAAAATCAAATTTGTTGACATTTTGCGTTTTGAGCCAATCGAAAATTTAATTTAAAAAACAGTTACAATTGAAAATGCAATTTTACGATGAAAAGGTCGAAATTTCGAGATTAAATGTCAACATTTTGATAAATATATGTCAATTTCTAAAAATAGTAAAAATTTCGAAAAAAGTCGAAATTAATAGAAAATTTTCGAATTTGGACTCAAAATTTCGAAAAGAAAACGTAATAGTTGCAAGACAACAATTTAGAAATAAAAATAGTAAATATTGAAAATCCAAACTCGAAATTTTGCGCAAGAGGTCGAAATTTCAAATTTAGAAGACGAAATTTCAAATTTAGAAGACAAAATTTTGGAAATAAAGTGAACTCTCAATAAAAAGTCGAGTTTGAAGGCGACATTTTCGGTAAAATAGTAAACAGTGAAATATCTCTCTGAAGATGGTAGCTTGGCTGTCGAAACGCGTTAAAGCAACCTTTGCAGTGTCTTTTAATCTTTCTTGGTTTTAGGGGACAAGATTTGTATTTCAATTTTTGAAGATAACCAAGGACCAGTCCGTTTCACAAAAAAAAATAATAATTAGCAGTAAAGGTCAAACCTAAAAGTAAAATTCAATATTTTTCTAAAAAATAAACGCTAAATTTTCACCTCTCCTCGAAACTTGACAATTTAGTTTAAATAGTTTAAAAATGTTGAGGTTTTGTTGGAAAGTTTGCATTGTAACAATGCTCTTGAGGAACTAATTCGTTTTCAAGAACAAATATTCTTCATACTCGAGTCATTTTCTTTAAATAATGTCCCTTTTTTTTGTCAGTTCTGTTAAAGTTCCACATATTGAAAACTTTTTGCTAATCTGGCAACGCCGCTGTAGCTCTATGAACTACTTAAAGAATTTCTATTCTATGTCCTTATGTCAATCTACATGCCCGGCAATTGTAAAACAACTTTTCCCGTATTAAATTAGGATGAATAGGTCATCTTTTGTGATGTTATTGGCTGATACAGTGCGGAATCATAAGAATTCTTGTGGTGCTTCATTTTAAAAAAATTGTTTGACGTGACTGCCGTAAACATTCACTTTCGGGTATAAATAACTTCCAAGAAGATCAACAATTCTGGTAAACACGTCGCAAGATAAGAGTTATGAGTCAGCTAAGTAAATTCAGGGTGAATTACGTCACATACTTTATTTACATGAACAACATTTATTAAATAACATCGAGTAAGATAGCGAAATGTTGCGGACGCGAACCTAACCTAAACAGGTTTCGTCCCATAGAAAACTAGAGATATCGAAAGATAAACCCATTTCGTCTCATTCGCGTCTCCATGATAACAATAGATCTACTCCGTGTAATAGCATTCAGTGATAAATTCATTCGACGGCAATAGATTGAATTTGCGATAACTTAACCAATTTAAATACTAATCTATACGCCAATTCATAACAACGCCCACTTTAACCTATTTCAAGTCGAACGCACACACGCCATAAAAATTCAATTTACCTGAATTACTTGTGGAAGCCAAAACACAAAATAATAACACTTTCGCACTCCACCTCAGACGTTCTACACAGAATAATAAGTAGGAAAATCGTGTTATTTTGCAATGTTCCGCCGCAGTGCGCATGATCCCGCACCAATTTAGCGTTCACGGTCATCTAGGCGCCGCGCCGCGACATACAATAATATTTCTAAATCTTCGAAGTTGTGCGACGGTAGAGTCGGACGCAAAGACGGAACAATTCGATAGAAAATCAGCAAAGTTAAAACGTTTAAGCGGTGATTCGTTTAACAATTAATAAAATAGCCTAGGTGACTTTGATTTCAAACGCTGAAGAGTATTCAGTAAACAGTATTGTGGATAGCGTCAAAGATAAGGATAGCGCTACTATGTGTAGGCAATCTATAATACACGTGTAGGCAACCTATAATACACGGCAGCGTATTAATAGTTACGTCGGCTTAAAAACAGAAACCTATGCAACTAATCTAATTCTATCGTGTAGTGTGGGTTATCTATTGATAATATTCGTTTCTCTCTGTTGATTGACAGTTATTGGGTTAATGCATTCCAAAACCCTTTTAACATTAATTCATATCATGGAGAAAATTCATATATTCCTTATTAAAAACTTTTTATTGCGGATAAAAAACCGCTACAAACTCATTAATTATCTTTAAATTGTCGCTTATGTTTACGCATCACAATGTTAACCGCGTATCCACCTCTCTTAATTACCGATTCTAACAGTAAGCAAATTATTATCCAAGATTATTTTAGACATCCTAGCATTTTAATACTTTTTTGTTATATTTACTGTTAATATATATTATGAATTATAAAACTGTATAATTAATTTATTAATTATAATTTTATAAAATTCAATATTGGAGCCCAAATTTTGATGTTAATCTGGAAATGTTGAGAGGAAAGTCGAATCCATATATGAATTAAAAGTAGGAATTTCGAGTAAATCGGAAATGTTTGTTACGCTAATACGTCAAATTCTGTGATAATCATCGAAATTAGGAGAGAAAATAAATTTCGTAAAAATAAGGGGCAAAAATTTAAGATTTGGTAATCAAACTTATAATTCTTAAAATATAAAACTATTAAGTTAAAATTATAAATTTTTGTTTGTTAGACTATAAAACTATTAAGTTAAAATTATAAATTTTTGTTTGTGAAAAGTAATTTCGGAAAAACTCGATTTATCGAAAATCGAAAAAAAAAAAGAAAAAATCGAAACAATCGAAATTTTAAAATAAGTCCTAGTAATTTTAACGATACAGCTTTTCAGCCCAGCTTATCGTGGTAGTGTTTTAATAAAATAAAATAGAAAACATGGATGAAAATCGGCAATTTTCGAAAAAAAAACTTCAAATTTTTACGCATTAAAAATCCATTTGGAGAAAAACCATTAAAAAACTGTACATTTTGAAAAAAGTTTAATTATTTAACGCAGAGTTCATATTTCAAAACAACTTGTGGTAGGATTTAAATGGTTAAAAGTTAATTAACTGGCGTCAGCGTAAATATCTTTGGATAAGTCCATATATGGCAGCAAAGATGTTAACCCATATTACGATGTTATTTTAAATCTGAATTTTAGACCTCCAATTAGTCGCTTAAAATACATTTTAATATCAGGTAATTAAATAAAATAGTTCGTAAATACGCCAAATAGTTCGATTCTCTTTTTATGGAAATTTAAGCACCCGAATTAATATATTAATTGCATTAAAAATTCATAACAAAGCAAATAATTTCGTATGTACCGCCGACAAAGCTCGACTCTCATTGGTCGAGCCGACTGGGAGTGGCCAATGACCGGGCGTTATCTTGACAACTTTCTTGCATTACTCATCCTGACAGTGGTGACAGTTACACCCAACAATCAAATTCATTCCGCTATTTTGTGAAAATCTCAAGTGTCTTTTGTTAAATCAAGGTAGGAACAATGCTCTCGCCCCGTGTTAATTGTTTAAATCGGATTACACCGCCGGCAGCCTTCAATTTCAACCCCCCAACCGTCATGTGTTTGTATTTGGTTAAATATTCCTTGAAGCTGATCTATGGGCTGGCGATGTATTACCTATTTAAATAACTTACGCATTTATTAAAACTTCGAGAGTGAAAATCTGTGGCGTTTCTAGATCATGTCTTCAAGGAAAACGGTAAGTCGCAAGGGGACGACGAAGAAGCGCGCCCAAAGGGCCACTTCGAACGTCTTCGCTATGTTCGATCAAGCCCAAATCGCCGAATTTAAAGAAGCTTTCAACATGATCGACCAGAATCACGACGGGTTCGTGGATAAGGAAGATTTGCATGATATGCTGGCCTCTTTGGGTGAGTACCTTCGTAGTAGTTCTTTGATTCATTAAATTTTGTCATCGAAGCACCTCGAAGCCTGATTTTTAAATAAAGCGAGGTCGATCAATTAATTTTGATCCCGAGAAACGAATTTTCAGACTGAAAAACTTATTTCAAGACCGAGTAACTAATTGTAGTGCGCCAAACAACGAATTTGAAAACAGAGTATTTGGTTTTTAGGTTATGTTCAATTAATCGTAATTTTGTTTAACCCTTGCTTTGTAGAATTTTTTAATATTCATAACACGTAAAATATACGTATTAATATATTTTACGAGTTTATTGTTGATATATTTTACGCGTTATGGAATTAAGGTTAGGTTATCGTTTCAATTTGCAAATATCCTCTATTATTGACAAGTCTTGGAGCGGTACTTGGAAGTGTTCTAGGTGGTATTTTCTATGGATGCTGTCTTTTCTGGCTATTGTCTTTTCTATGAGTGCTGTATTTTCTGCCTACTGCCTTTTCTATGGGTGCTGTCTTTTCTATGGGAGTTGTCTTTTTTGAGAGTTGTTTGTTCGATGAGAGTTTTCTTATGTGTTGTGCATGTGTTTTCGCCAAATGTGAACTCAAGATGGCTAAATGTAATGATTTAAGCGAAAATATTACAACTTTCCAGATAAGTACAGGCGACATTAGTATTATTTTTACGTGTAGTTGTTAAAGTAACGCATTATTACGTATTTTGTTGCGTTATAACCTCAAATTGCCAAGTGTCGCTTCTTTTACATTTTTCCAAGATTGTTGCTTACAATATTGCTTACGAAACAAATACTTGCGTGAAAACTAATATTAACTAGTGTCTGATTTAATTAAATCATGTAATTAAACTAAAAATAAACGGGTTTTCCTCCTCAAATACTCGACCGCCACTAAAAACAAGACAATCGCCCACAGATTCTTTTGTTGAATACAGCATCATAGAATACCACTGCCAACTACAGAATTCGTGCGTTGTTGCCACGCCACTAATTTTGACGAACTAAATTCGTAATATTTCTTGTTCTTTTAATTAAATTACATAATAGAGTTTACTAATTAGATGTTTTATAATGATGAGAATTAAATTTTATTAAATACACCAATAATTTTGTTTCTCTCGACTTTAATTACATAACAAAAGGACGAACGTATTATCTAGGTAAAAATCCCACCGACGAGTACCTCGATGGCATGATGAACGAGGCGCCCGGTCCGATCAACTTCACGATGTTTTTGACGTTGTTCGGCGAGCGTCTTCAGGGTACCGATCCCGAAGACGTCATCAAGAACGCCTTCGGGTGTTTCGACGAGGATAACATCGGCGTCATCAACGAGGAGAGACTCAGGGAGTTGTTGACTTCGATGGGGGACAGATTTACCGATGACGAAGTCGATGAGATGTTTCGGGAGGCTCCGATCAAGAACGGTCTGTTCGATTATGTCGAATTCACGCGTATTTTGAAGCATGGCGCCAAGGATAAGGACGAGCAGTAAAAATCGATCGAAACGGGGGGCGAATTCAAAATTGTATTTATTATATTTAAATTTAGAAGCATTTTTAACGCATTTGGAATTTTTATAGGCATTTTTATACTTTGGAAAACTGTATTCGATATTATGAAATATATTCATGTTAAATATTATGGTTTTATTCCAGGGGGGGGGGAGCTGGCACCTTTTAAATGACCTCGTTGAGCATCGAGAGTTGAGATTTGCGATTTATTTTCAAAATTTTGACATTTAATTCAAAATTTTAATTTTTCTTCGAAGTATCTTGTTTTCTTGGAAAATATTTTTTTTTTAATTTTTTTTTAGAAATTTTTTTTTCAATTTTTTTTCTTCAAATTGTCGGCATTTTTTCTTTTTAATTTCGAGTTTAATTCATATTTTTTCTTCAGAATAAGCTTCTCGAAATTTTCGAAAGAAGAAAAAATCGAAATTTTGAAAAATGTCGAAATTATCAAAAAAAGGCCACATTTTAGAAAAATTAAATTTGAAAATTGAATTTTCAAAAAAGTCGATGTTTTGAAGAAAAATGAAATATTTCAAAAAATGAAATATTTCAAAAAATGGAAAATTTTCGAAAAAAATGAAGTTTTTAAAAAATTCGAAAATTTTGAAAAAAGACGAATTTTTCAAAAATGTAGGAATGTTGATAAAAAGGTAAAAGTGGTAGAAAAAAATCAAATTTTTTTGAAAAAAATGTAATTGGATACATTTCTGTTTTTTAAGTCAAAATTTTGGAAAAAGGTTCAAAACTTCAAAAATTGCCAGATTAAAAGAAATATCGAAATTTGAAAGTTGAATTTTCGTAAGAAGTCAAAATTTAAAAAAATTTAAAATTTTCAAAAAAGGGAAGTTCGAAAAAAGACAAAATTTTGAAAAATGTCGAAGTTGTGATAAAAGGTAAAGAATTATAAAAAAAATTGAATTTTTAGAAAATATCGAATATTTCAAAAATAGCAAAATAGAAAAAATCACATTTTCAAAAAAAAATGTTTTTGGAAAAATTCGTGATTTTTAAAAAAGTCGAAAATTTGGAAAAAGGGGGAAAACTTCAAAAAATGCCATGTTAAAAGAATATCGAAAATTGAAAGTCGAAATTGTGTTAAAAAATCAATGATTTCAAAAAAAGTAAAAATTTTCCAAAAAAAAAATTAGAGAATTTTGAAAAAAGACTAAATTTTGAAATATGTTAAAATTATGATAGAAAGTAAAAAATTTTGAAAAATAAAGACAATTTAAAAAAAAAATGATCAATTGAAAAAAAAACGAAATTTTAAAAAATGGTCGAAAATTTCAAAAAGGCCAGATTTCGGAAAAATGTCCACATTTTGGAAAAATTTCGAAATCTGAAAGACGAATTTTCAAAAAAAGTCAAAGTTTTCGAAGAAAGTTAAAATTTTCGAAAAAAGTGAGAATTAAAAAAAATCGAAAATTATGAAAAAGTCGAAATTCCAAAAATGTCGAAGTTGTGATAAAAGGTAAAGAATTATAAAAAAAAATAAAATTTTCAAAAATAATTGAATTTTTAGAAAATGTCGATAATTTTTAAAACGGTCACATTTTAAAAAAATGTCGAAGTTGAAAAGTCGAATTTTCAAAAAAGGTCAAAATTTTTGAAAAAAGAAATTTTCAAAAAAATTCGAAAATTTTGAAAAAATTTAAATTTTGATAAAAAAAGGTGTTTCAGAAAAAAAAATCACATTTTCAAAAAAAAATGTTTTTGGAAAAATTCGTGATTTTTAAAAAAGTCGAAAATTTGGAAAAAGGGGGAAAACTTCAAAAAATGCCATGTTAAAAAATATTAAAAATTGGAAGTCGAAATTGTGTTAAAAAATCAATGATTTCAAAAAAAGTAAAAATTTTCCAAAAAAAAAATTAGAGAATTTTGAAAAAAGACTAAATTTTGAAATATGTTAAAATTATGATAGAAAGTAAAAAATTTTGAAAAAAAAATTACAATTTTTAAAAAAAATGTCAATTTAAAAAAAAACGAAATTTTGAAAAAAGGTCGAAAATTACAAAAAGGGCAGATTTTGGAAAAATGTCGACATTTTGGAAAAATTTCGAAATCTGAAAGACGAATTTTCAAAAAAAGTCAAAGTTTTCGAAGAAAGTTAAAATTTTCGAAAAAAGTGAGAATTAAAAAAAATCGAAAATTATGAAAAAGTCGAAATTCCAAAAATTTCGAAATTTTCATGAAAAGGTAAAAATTTCAGAAAAAAATGAAAATATTTGAAAAAAGTTTGAAAAATAGTTAAAAATTCCAAAAAAATCAATTTTTAAAAAATGTCGAATTTCGAAAAAGTCAAAATTTTCAAATAAAGTGAGGATTATTAAAACTCGAAAATTTTAAAAAAAATCGAAATTCCAAAAAATTTCGAAATTCCAAAAATTTCGAAATTTTCATGAAAAGGTAAAAATTTCAGAAAAAAATGAAAATATTTGAAAAAAGTTTGAAAATTGAAAAAATTCGTAATTTGTTATGAAACTCGAAATTTTGAAAAATAGATGAAAATTACAAAAAAAACCAATTTTTAAAAAATTTCGAATTTCGAAAAGTCAAAATTTTCAAATAAAGTGAGGATTATAAAAACTCGAAAATTTTGAAAAAATTCGAAATTCCAAAAAATTTCGAAATTTTCATAAGTTAAAACTTTCAAAAAAAAAAAAATCAAAATATTTGAAAAAAGTTCGAAAATTGAAAAAATTCGTAATTTGTTATGAAACTCGAAATTTTGAAAAATAGATGAAAATTCCAAAAAAAACCAATTTTTAAAAAATGTCTAATTTCGAAAAGTCAAAATTTTCAAACAAAGTGAGGATTATAAAAACTCGAAAATTTTGAAAAAAGTCGAAATTCCAAAAAATTTCGAAATGTTCATAAAAAGTTAAAAATTTCAAAAAAAAAAAATCAAAATATTTGAAAAAAGTTTGAAAATTGAAAAAATTCGTAATTTGTTATGAAACTCGAAATTTTGAAAAATAGATGAAAATTCCAAAAAAAACCAATTTTTAAAAAATGTCTAATTTCGAAAAGTCAAAATTTTCAAACAAAGTGAGGATTATAAAAACTCGAAAATTTTGAAAAAAGTCGAAATTCCAAAAAATTTCGAAATGTTCATAAAAAGTTAAAAATTTCAAAAAAAAAAAATCAAAATATTTGAAAAAAGTTTAAAAATTGAAAGAATTCGTAATTTGTTATGAAACTTGAAATTTTGAAAAATGGATGAAAATTTCAGAAAACCAATTTTTAAAAAATGTCGAATTTCGAAAAAGTCAAAATTTTCAAATAAAGTCTAAATTTTGAAATGATTCCAAATCCTTAAAAGAATCGAAATTTTCGAAAATAGGGGTGAATTTTAAAAGAGGACACATTTTGAAAAATGCCGGAATTTAAAAATGTCGAATTTTCAAAGTCGAAATTTTACAAAATTTAAAATTTTGGAAAGTTAAATTTTCTAAAAATGGTCGATATTTTAAAAAAAAATGGAAAATTTTGAAAAAAGAGTAAACTTTAGGAAACGCTTAAATTATTAGAGAAAGTTGAAAATTTCCAAAAAAAATTCACAATTTAAAAAAAAAGGTGAAAGTTTGAAAAAATACGAAATTTTAAGAAAACAAAAGGTTACATTTTAAAAAACGTCGAAATTCGTAAAAGTTTAATTTTAAAAAGCCGAAATTAAAAAAAATCCGAAGTCGTACAGTATCTCTACCAAAAAAACTGGTATTTTAAAGAAAAAACGAAATATTCAGAAAAAATTCGAAATTTCCAAAAAATGTCCAAATTTAAAAGTTTGATAATAAAGGTGAGACCAAGAAAATTGCGATACCTGAAAATATCGCCTTGAACAAAAATTCGAAATATGGAGGGCAAAAAAATGAAATTTCTGCTTTCGAGATTTCAAATTGTTTTCCAATTTTCTCCAGAAATATTGTTTCAAAGTTCGAAATTTATGGAACATAATTTTCAGAAAACAATCGAAATTTATCTAAAAAAAAATGAGTAAGCTTGAAGTCTCAAAAATAAAAATTTTGAAAATAGAATTGAAATTCGGAAAAAACAAAATCACAATTTTGAATTAACAGCCAATAATTTGGAAACATAAAAAAATTGAACCTCAAAAATTTGACAAAAATTGCGAAAAAGAAGAAATGAAATAAAAAGAAACGAAATAAAAAGAAACGAAATTAGGAAATTTACGATTTTAAACTTGCAAATCCTAGTCGAACTTTTGAATTCGAAATCTCTATCTTACAGTCTAGATTTCAACAAGAAAAAATTAAATTGTAGTCTTGAAATTAAAATGAAGAAATTTCTAAAAAGACAGCAATTGAAAGTTCTAAAACAAAATTAGGAAACTTCCAATTTAAAGGCGAATTTTTTCGAACTAAATATAAACTTTTCGAGTTTACGGACAAATATCGAGAAACAAATTAAAATTTCCGTAAAAAATCCAAAGTTATCGAGAACTACTACAAGTTTAATCTTGAAAATTGAGCACAACAGAAATTTATGAAACAAAATTAGAAAATCACCGATTTAAACTTAAAAAAAGTAAAAAAAAAAGTTTGCTAGTTTGAAGCAACATTGTCCAAAGTTTCTATAGAAAATCGAAATTTAACGAAATTAACTTCGAGTTTTATTTTGAAAATTGGCTATAACAAGGTTTTACAAAGATTTCCAATAAAATACCATCGTAATAAATTTACGTATAACTGGCGCCATCTAGTAGCCGCGTCAAGTTGTTGCAGCGATGCGCGGCAGATTCCTAGCCATCTCCCCGGCCAAACACCGCGAGATCCCTCGATTGTTTATTAAATAAACGTCAAGAAGCACGTGGGAACTGTAAACATAACAAATACGATAAGGCGAACACAACAGGAGCCACACACACACACCACCAACCTGGCGGATCCTCGGGGGCGAAACGGCCGTTTTAAATTCGAACGATCAACAAGTGGCGAGGCGCCGCGACGGCAGCGCCGTTATTTGCGACGTTCGCCGCGCCACGACGCGTCCCACCACCACCTGTTTGCATGCAGCCGTTTTCGATGCACCGACATCTCGACGAAGATTAACCCCGTATTATTTTTTTTTATTTTCAGTTGTGCACGCTTAATTTTCAGTTGGTTTGATTTGTGTGCTTGTGTTTTAGTTGCAGTTTTGTTTGTATAGGTGAGCCATTTAGTTTGTTTTTATTTTGCTTTGTTAATCGTGCCGAACGTCAAGTCTGGGGTCAGACGCCCAAGACGCCCGCTTGATATTCTGTTGAAAGTTTTTGTTTATTTGCGTGTTGATTAGCGTTCATTTTGGCGGCTTTGTTATGTTATTGTGCCAACTCGATGATTATATGAAGTGTCTGAGGCCGATAAATTCAATGTTTTTGTTGAATTTAGGTTAGAATCCATCGAGAATCGAGATAAGCGGAGAGTAGAGATGTCAGTGGTCTTCCGCCCACTGATGTTATCTGCGTCGCTTGGCTGGAAAGTCGATCGTAGTTTTATCTTGAAAACTGCTTTATTTAGAGAAAGATTCGAGTTCGAGAGATTTTTAAGTGAGATTTAACTAAAATAAATACTAATAAACCCAAAAATTTCGACTTTTTTTTAAATGAAATTTCATTTTTTTTTTCGAAAGTGTCGTTTTAATTAAAAGTTGACTGTTTTAACGCATTTTAAACAATTTTGGCCGAATTTAGCTTTTTGTGACTTTTTGACATTTTGACTATTTTCGTGAAACAATATTTTGTTAAAATTTCGATTTTTGCAACAAAGCCCCGGTTTCTGTATCGTAACTTTGTTTTGTTTAAAAAGATTTTGCATTTTTAATGGTTTTTTAACTTTCCGCAAAATTTCGATTTTTTTGTGACATTTTGACGTTTTTTTTTGCGAAATTTCATATTTTTTCGCAGGTTTTTGACATTTTCAATGAAATTTTCATTTCTTTATCGAACATTTATTATTTTTCATGAAAATTTGGTTTATATTTCTTTTAAATGAACATTTGATTTATTTTTAATACATTTTCGACATTTTTTTCTAAGTTTTAACATTTCTTTTCTGATTTTTTTCTCGAAATTTTGATTTATTTGAAATAATGTCAATTCGTTTAACGAAATTCCGTCCTTTTCAAAGATCACTTGATTCTTTTTTAAATTTGCGTCATATTTCTCGAAATTTCAATTGTCTTGACATTTCGACATTTTTTCGAGGATTTTAATTTTATTATCAAACTTTCAACATTTTTAATCCAATTTCAATCCTTCTTCTTGTTTTTTTTTACTTTAATCCAGTCTCAAAGGGCAACCCCATTATGCCTTCAGAGCAAACTTTTGTCTATTTTAAATGAAATTTCAAGCACTTTAGCAAAACTTCATTGTTTTAAATAATAATTTGACACTTCCGCAAAATTTCAATTTTTTTTTGTGACATTTTGACGTTTAATCGCATACTTTCAATTTTTTTTGTAAAACTTTCATCTATTTAATAAAATGCCAACTCTTATCAAGATTTCGTTATTTTTAATTTAAATTTAGCATTTTCAATGACCTTCGGCTTTTTTTTTAAATCTTATTTTTTTGACATTTAAATTTTTCAAGCGTATGATTTGCACAATTTCAAGTTTTTCTCAAATTTTCAACTTATTATTCCATTTCAACATGTTCTGGAAATGTCAATTGATTTTTATGACATTTGACGTGACATTTTTGCTTTTTTTTTCGTAAAAAATCGATTTTTTCTCTTAATTTCGAATAGTTTTAACGTGTTTGACATCTCATTTTGACTTTACGCAAAAAATTTAATTTTTTCTCGAAATTTCGACTACGCTAAACTTCCGCCTTTTTCGATGAAAATTCGTAAAACGAATTTTCGATTTGTCTTCATTTCAACATCTTTTTGTCTTCATTTCAACATCTTTTTGAAAATGTCAGTTGATTTTTATGACATTTGACATGACATTTTTCGCAAGAATTTAATTCTTACTCGAAATTTCGAGTACTTTTACGTGGAATTTCCATCTTTTTAAATAAAAATTTTATTTTACGAATTTTCTACCTATTTCTTAACGTCACTATGTTTCTAGAAATGTCATTTGACTTTTATGACATTTGGCGTGACATTTTGACATTTTTTCGCAAAAATTCAATATTTTCTCGAATATTCGAGTCAATTTACGTGGAACTTCCATCTTTTACAAATTTTCTATTTATTTCTTTATGTGAACATGTTTCCGGAAATGTCAATTGACTTGGATGACATTTGACATGACATTTTGACATTTTTCGCAAAAATTCAATTTTTTCTCGAAATTTCGTGTAGCTTTCCGTGGAACATGTTTTTGGAAATGTGAATTGATTTTTATGACATTTGACGTGACATTTTGACATTTTTCGCAAAATTCAATTTTTTTTTTCGAAATTTCGAGTACTTTCACGTGGAATTTCCATCTTTTTAAGTAAAAATTTTATTTTACGTTTTTCTACCTATTTCTTAACGTCACTATGTTTCTAGAAATGTCATTTGACTTGTATGACATTTGACTAGACATTTTGACATTTTTTCGCAAAAATTCAATATTTTCTCCAATATTCGAGTAAATTTACGTGGAACTGCCATTTTTTACAAATTTTCTATTTATTTCTTTATGTGAACATGTTTCCGGAAATGTCAATTGACTTGGATGACATTTGACATGACATTTTGACATTTTTCGCAAAAATTCAATTTTTTCTCGAAGTTTCGTGTAGCCTTTCGTGGAACATGTTTTTGGAAATGTCAATTGATTTTTATGACATTTGACATGACATTTTGACATTTTTGGCAAAATTAAATTTTTTTTTCGAAATTTCGAGTGTTTTACGTGGACCTTCCATCCTTTTAAGTAAAAAATTTATTTTTCGAATTTTCTACCTATTTCTTAATATCACTATGTTTCTGGAAATATCATTTGACTTTTATGACATTTGACATGACATTTTGACGTTTTTCGCAAAAATTCAATTTTTTCTCCAAGTTTCGTGTAAACTTTCGTGGAACATGTTTTTGGAAATGTCAATTGATTTTTATGACATTTGACATGACATTTTGACATTTTTGGCAAAATTAAATTTTTTTTTCGAAATTTCGAGTGTTTTACGTGGACCTTCCATCCTTTTAAGTAAAAAATTTATTTTTCGAATTTTTTACCTATTTATTAATTTCACTATGTTTCTAGAAATGTCATTTGACTTTTATGACATTTGACGTGATATGTTGACAATCTTCGCAAAGATTCAATTGTTTCTCGAAATTTCGAGTCGTTTTACGTGGAACATATTTCTGGAAATGTCAATTGTTTTTTATGACATTTGACATGACATTTGGACATTTTTGACAAAAAAAATCATTTTTTTTTCAAAATGTCGAGTACTTTTACGTTGAACTTTCATCTTTCCTAAGGAAAAATTTATTTTACGAATTTTCGTTTCATTTCTCCACTTCAGCACGTTCCTGGAAATGTCAAGTGATTTTTATGACATTTGACATGACATTTGACATGACATTTTGACATTTTTCGCAAAAATTCAATTTTTCCTCGAAACTTTTGAGCCGTTTTAGGTAGAAAATATTTCTAGAAATGTCATTTGTTTTTTTATGACATTTGACATGACATTTTGACAATTTTCGCAAAAATTCAATTTTTTTCGAATTTTCGAGTAGTTTGACGTGGAACTTTGGTGAAAGATTTATTTTACAAATTATCTACTTATTTCTCCATGTCAACATGCTTCTAGAAATGTCTATTGAATTTTATGACATTTGACGTGACATTTTGACATTTTTTTGGCAAAATTTCATTGTTTACTTGACATTTAGAGTATTTTACCTGGAACATGTTTTTGGAAATGTCAATTGATTTTTATGACATTTGACGTGAAATTTTGACATTTTTTTTTTCGTAAAAATTCGTTTTTTTTCTCGCAATTTCGAGTAAGTTTATTTTAACTTTGATCTTTGTCAGGGAAATTTTATTTTACGAATTTTCTATTTCTATTTCTCCATGTCAACATGTTTCTGAAAATGTCAAATGATTTTTATGACATTTGACATGATATTTTGACTTTTTCCCCAAAATTCAATTTTTTCTCGAAATTTTGAGTCGTTTTAAGGGTCAGTGTTTCTGAAAGCGTTTAATTCAATATGTTTCTGCAAATGTCAATTGCTTTTTATGACATTTGACGTGACATTTTGACATTTTTCGCAAAAATTCATTCTTTTTCTTGAAATTTCATGTTATTTTACGTGGAACATGTTTCTGGAAATATCAATTGTTTTTTATGACATTTGACGTGACATTTTGACGTTTTTCACAAAAAATCAATTTTTTCTCGAAATTTCGAGTAGTTTTACGTGAAATTTCAGAGAAAAATTTATTTTAGGAATTTTCGATTTATTTCTACATGTCAACATGTTTCTGGACATGTCAATTGATTTTTATGACATTTGACATGACATTTTGACTTTTTTTCCCAAAATTCAATTTTTTCTCGAAATTTTGAGTCGCCTTAGGTGTCAGTGTTTCTGAAAACGTTTAATTCAATGTTTCTGAAAATGTCAATTGCTTTTTATGACATTTGACGTGACATTTTGACATTTTTCGCAAAAATACATTTTTTTCTTGAAATTTCATGTTATTTTACGTGAAACATGTTTCTGGAAATATCAATTGTTTTTTATGACATTTGACGTGCAATTTTGACGTTTTTCACAAAAAATCAATTTTTCCTCAAAATTTGGAGTAGTTTTAAGTGAAATTTCAGCGGAGAATTTAATTTAGGAATTTTCGACTTATTTCTTCATGTCAACATGTTTCTGGACATGTCAATTGCTTTTTATGATATTTAACATGACATTTTAACCTTTTTTTCGCAAAAATTCAATTTTTCCTCGAAATTTCGAATATAATTTTCCAGAAGTGATAACGTATTCCCAGGTTTTATGCATTCATCAGATCAGCTCCGTTGATTTTAATCGTTAAAGTAGTCGTTTAATAAAATTACCAAGTGATGACGTAAGCGCCGTGTTGCGGCGAACGGACTATAGCGCGATCATTTCGTAAACAAGCGCTTTTAATGAAAAATATGAAATTAAATTGCCAGCGAAAGATATTAAAGTCGTAATCTATGACCGTCGTTCTGCGTAATCTAATAAATCGTTGATCTGACGCTTGAAAATACAAAATGTCGAAATAATTCGATACGGGGTATCGTTTAGAGGGAGAGCGACGATGCTGCCTCCACTCTTTCGAGATATTAGCGTCATTAAATTCACACTTTTCTTATCGATCAGTTTCATAACCGTGGCCGATATACAAATAAAAAAGGTGAACGAATAGATAAAGTGGATATAAAAGTGTATGTCGATCGTAAAGTATTTAATGGCTTATATAAGATGTTTAATATCGATAATGTCCGCCATACTTTGTAGCGAAATAACTATTTTTTGCTACCCGACGCGTCCAAAGCTCGTCCTTGTTGATTCTAGTCGATTTTTAGCGTCTTGAGACTTCCGTTAAATGCGAATCGTCTTCCCCAAAGAACAATTCGTCCTTGACGTTTCTATGTTCAGTTGTAAATTCGGACGAAATTCTACTTTCAAATTTAGACGAATTCGTTTTCAAATTCAGACGAATTTCTGTTTTCAAATTCAAACGAAATTGTGTTTTCAAATTCAGACGAAATTCTGTTTTTAAATTCAGACGAAATTTTGTTTTTAAATTCTTTTGCTTTCAAGCCGTTGTCGTTTGACTTTTGATTTGTAAGTTGAAGAGAAGTTTTGGTTTATGCAATTGGAGCACTGCGACTAGGAGGGGGAAATGATGGAAGATCCCGATTGTCCATAGAATTTTCAATCTGTCAATTTTTATTAAAAATGGTAACGTTATTCTCTTAAATCACTTCCTCCTCTCCAACGTAGGAGTATTATTTGGGTGGAAATTAACGTTTTAATTGTTAAGTTGATTTTTAATTCCAAAATTGCGAAAATACAATTTCGTTAAAATGTTTCGTATTTGGCATGCGTAGTTGAGCTACTGGGGGCTAGATGGCGCCGTAGCTTCGAAATTTAGGTAAACGTGCAACTTGCCGGTGAATCGCGTTGAAGAGTTTCGGTTTCAAATGAACGAGAATGTTTATAAACTTTTGCACTATTTGTCACATATTTGGCAGCATGAGGTGGGTGATTTTTCATTTTTTGTGGTCGTTTTTTCTTCTTGAAAAAACACGATATTTTTATTTTAATACGAGTGCTACGTTGACGGTGGAGAAAATGACAGACGCAACTTTTCGCGAGTAAAAAAGAATTTTTCGATACAAATATCACGTTAACAACTACGGCGAAGTTTTCTGCGATAAAGCAGTTTACGTTTATATTCATTTGAATTTTTTTCACGTAAGAAGCGAGTGCGCTGCAGTTCGATTTGTGCGAGGTTGAGTCGCAAACAATTCGCACGAAAGTTTGAATTTCACGTCATTAAAATAACGGTAAACGAAAAATGACAGTAATAAGCATAATTCTTTGTTTGTGATTCAGTGGCGTAAATCGATGGACTCAAAAATTGAAACACTCGCGAGAATTTCGCTGAAATTAAAACTATATTCGGTCAGATGTCTCGCCAGTCGGTCGTATGTCCCCGTAGTCGAATCTTTCTCCAATCGATTAATGTCCCCTTAGTCGATCAATGTCCCCTTAGTCGATCAATGTCCCCTTAGTCGATCAATGTCCCCTCAATCGATCAACGTCCCGTCAGTCGATCAATGTCCCCTCAGTCGATCAATGTCCCCCCAGTCGCTTAATGTCCTCAAAAGTAGAGACGAGAATTTGCCACCAAAGTTTGTAGGTTAGGGTTTGTACTCACATTTGTGGTTTGTTTGTTTATTTTTTAGTTTATCCTTCTTTGCTGTCATAGTCCTATAAGGCGCATGCGCCTATTCATAGCTTTTTGGTCTTTGTCACGTTAATGTGACCTTTTAACGACAGTCAACAATTTTAACACGTTCGCACTGTTTCGTTACAAAATATTTAATTGGAAGTTAACAATTTTCATTCTCCTGTTTTCGGTGCGTTGCCCCAAAATTTTCTCACTTATTACGCGATACGTAGGGTTGCACAGAACACAATCACAGCACTGCGACGTCCCCAATTTAAGATAAACCGATGACAAATTGAGCACATATGAGATTATAATAAAGATAATCGTAATAACCGCAATATGCATACTCTATACCTAAGAAGTTTTCTTGAGTATACCGAATGCTGTAAGCTAAGTTCGTAAGCAACACGAAAAAGCAATTGGCCACCTTCTTCATTTAAATCGACGGCGACCGTTACGAATTTTCCAGAGAATTTGGTTGCGGCGAGCACAGAGCATAGATTCTGAACCAGGCGATTGTGCTTAGACGCTACCGGACGGTAGCGAATTTCTCAATTTCGCTCAGTTTCGCAAGCAATCGCAATATAAATGATTTGTCGGATTTGATTTTGCGAATTAATTAGTTTTAGGTAAAGCGCAACGTATGCGGGATGCGATAGTTGGGCAATTTCAATTAATGGCGATATAATTTACGACGTTTTTAATTTCGAATAGAAATCGTACAAGTCGCCGGTGATTTGACAGATGTAAGCGCGTTGTCTATGATTTTGTTTTAATAATTACGTATTATTTACGGATTTAGCGCATTTTCGATTTGTTTAAGTAGAATTTTATAAAATTTACTGCTTTGGGGAAGTTCCGATTGACTTGGATTGTTGGGTATTCATGTTTTTAAGTTGCTGCAGAGTTTTAATTTCTAAGCTTCTCCACACACGCATTTAGAACTGTCATATTTGAATTCGTAATTTAACCAATAGCGGCATAGTGTGACCAATTTTATAAACAGCCAGTGGCGTAACATTTATGAATATTAAAAAAAATATTAAACGAATTTGTTTGGTGTTTCTTTTTATTTTGTTTTGTATATTATTATTAGCGTCCATTAATTGTAATGTAGTGTTAACGTCACAATTATAAATATTGGGGAATTTTCACTAACAATAAGTGATTTTTTTGTGATAAAATGGTAAATAAATATACCATAAGATGTATATGTGCACATGAGTGATTCTGACGTTGAAATGTTGCCGGGTTGATTTTCGAGTAAAAGCACATTTCCATTCGATACACAGTGAAAGGTTAAAAAATGCACTCCGGGCGACCATTTTCGACGAAAATCGAATTATCTTCTTTTCCACGGTTTCCCTTTAACAATTTACGCTTTGATTTCCGTATCAAATAGAAATTAAAATCTCGATACACTTTCGGGAATATAATATTGAAGTGAGCGCCCGGACATGTCGAGGCTTGAAAACAGAGAATAAAAAAAATATATATCTGTTCGAAGTCCGACTCGACAATAATGCACGGGAAATATTCAAAAAGCAATTTAATTGCGACATGTTATATTTATGCGGAAAGATATTCTCGTGAGGACTGGGGGCCATTGTGGAAAAAAATGCGACCCAGTAATTTCGCCTTCGGTACATGTGAGACTAACATAAAACAGTTGTAAATTATTGATCTCATCTCCCCTTTTATTTATTTTAGCCACCCTAATTTATATTCCTACGTAGGCGAGCACTACACCCTTTTATTGTTTTAAACTTCGATTGCAGATCCGGCGGCAACTCAAAAATTCACCCGGAACGACGACAAAATTCTGTCAAGTTTATTATTATTAAAATTTTGGGTTTCCAAGTTTTTTAAGAGGATAGCAGATGACGAGATGATGTCAATTATTGGGAAAACCATATTAGGATTTATTATGATCGAGATAATTGTTATTAAAATAATTTTCTTAAAGAGTACGTAAGCTTCCAGTGGCGTGCTCTCCCTGGAAACAAAATAAAGTTATAGAAATCTCCAATTTTAAGAAATTTCGACTTTTTTTTCTTTCGACCCACAAAAATCGAATTAATAATCGAATGTTTTTATTAATCGAATTTTCGTGGGAAATAATATTCAGCATCAGAACCTTTACATATAATTACAAAACGTCGTAATGTTAAATTCTTTTACTTCGACTGTTTGATGTATTAATTGATCGGCATAAATGAAGATTGGGTGGACACAGTACAACAAATAAAGGCGGGGTTATTTTATGTATTAAAGACCACCCAGGTTGGTGCCAGCTTGGCTTAAAACTACACGAGAGCTCGAGATTTCCCATACGCGACTCTAATCATTGGATTTTAAATAATAGTCACATTTAACCACTTTTTTCACCCGCAAAGCGGCCAATAACTATAACGTGCAAATTTCGACCAATTTTAATCCTATGTTTGTTTTATCATAAAATTTCGAATTTATTTTTGTTTTTATTGTTATTTTAATGATTATTTACCAAAATATGAATTGAACGTGATAAAAAAAATGGGAGGGCGTCGCAAGAAAACCAATTGACGCGTACCGTCTCCCAACAGGAAACGAGGGCCCCGGGGCGAAGTCGGGCTCACCGCTGTCGTGTCGGGGGGTTGTCACGAGGGCCAATGTGAGCGACGTCTCGCGACGCGTCGGTTGGGCGCTCGAAGAATTCACACCAGATTGACGTGCCGCGATCGACGATGTTTTTAGACTTTCGCTTTCTCGCACCCCCTTCGATACGGCAATTTGCGCGCCAGAGGGCGTCAAAGATAGTCGACCCAGACGACCGCCGTGACGCCCTAAATTGTCGCAATCGTAATAGAATACGGAAATGGGACGACAAATTCGATTTTGATTAATTCGCGTTGGAAAAATTCGTCAAGAGACGAGATGGGGGCGAAATGAGAGGTGAAGACTTTTTGTTGTAGTTGCTTCGATGTGTTTTGTGTAACTAAGGATTGAGGCTCTATGGTGGGATATCACGAAATGCTTTTAATCGAGTGTCTGAGGAATATAATTTAATAAAGGAATCGTTATTGACTTGCAAGAGGGCAAATCGTTACTTTACCCATAACACGAAATGCATACTATGATTTGCGCCCAGCTTTCGACTGCTAAGTAGGGATATTACGCTTTTTGTAATGCACATTGGGTGCACTCTAATAATGCAAATTCACTCGGAAGATTTATAATTGACACGAAAAGTCAATGAGAAATGAATAACCACTCACTGCTTGCTGCATATTTTTAGAAAAACTCGAATAATGATTTCCATGAATAATTTACGTCTATTCAAGTGCCTGGAAGCCCCATTTTGTTTTTAATACGTCTCCTGATCAATTTAAACTAAATAGTACAGTCAACCTCGAAATGAGAGGTAATAAGTTGGAGATTCGTATACACCTTTATTTTGGGGTTCTAAAAGTTGCCTTAAAAGTTTTATTAGACTTCGCGTCTGCGTCGTAAGTTATTTGAGATCAAAGGTCATAAAAATTGGTTTTTCGCGATTATCTTGGTTTGTGTAGCTCCAATGATGTTATCATCCATTATAAAAATTGTAGCGCATAAAATTTGCGACAACTTTTGTTACAAACATTTTCTCATGGGCTCAATCGTTTTTGAAATAAAGGGCAGCCCTCAGCCATACATACTATAACAACAAATAATAAGCCGGAGACTCGTATACATCTTTATTTTGGCGTTTTAAAAGTTGTCTCAAAAGTCTTTTAACGTTTTGTGTTTGCGTCGTAAATTATTCTAGACAAAGATTACAAAAGTCGGTTTTTTCGCGATTATCTCAGTTTCTGTAGCTCCAATGATGTTAACATCTATTACAAAAATTGTAGCGCATAAAATTTGCGACAATTTTTGTTACAAACATTTTCTCATAGGCTCAACCGTTTTTGAAATAAAGGGCAACCCTCAGCCATACATACTGTAATAACAAATAATAAGCTGGAGACTCTTATACATCTTCATTTTGGCGTTTTAAAAGTTGTCTTAAAAGTCTCTTAACAATTTGCATTTGCGAGGTAAATTATTCAAGATCAAAGATCATAAAAGTCCGTTTTTCGTGATTATCTCGGTTTGTGTAGCTCCAACGATGTTAGCATCCATTATAAAAATTGTAGCGCATAAAATTTGCGACAACTTTTGTTACAAACATTTTCTCATAGACTCAACCGTTTTTGAAATAAAGGGCAGCCCTCAGCCATACATACTGTAATGACAAATAATAAGCTGGATACTCGTATATATCTTCATTTTGGCGTTTTAAAAGTTGTCTCAAAAGTCTCTTAACGTTTTGTGTTTGCGTCGTAAATTATTCAAGATCAAAGATCACAAAAGTCGGTTTTTCGCGATTATCTCGGTTTCTGCAGCTCCAATGATGTTAACATCTATTATAAAAATTGTAGCGCATAAAATTTGCAATAAGTTTTGTTACAAACATTTTCTCACAGACTCGACCGTTTTTGAAAGAAAGGCCAGCCCTCAGCCATACATACTGTAATGACAAATAATAAGCCGGCGTTTTAAAAGTTGTCTCAAAAGTCTTTTAACGTTTTGTGTTTGCGTCGTAAATTATTCAAGATCAAAGATCACAAAAGTCGGTTTTTCGCGATTATCTCGGTTTCTGTAGCTCCAACGATGTTAACATCCATTATAAAAATTGTAGCGCATAAAATTTGCGACAACTTTTGTTACAAACATTTTCTCATAGACTCAACCGTTTTTGAAATAAAGGGCAGCCCTCAGCCATACATACTGTAATAACAAATAGTAAGCTGGAGACTCTTATACATCTTCATTTTGGCGTTTTAAAAGTTGTCTTAAAAGTCTTTTAACGTTTTGTGTTTGCGTCGTAAATTATTGAAAATCAAATGTCATAAAAGTCGGTTTTTCGCGATTATCTCGGTTTCTGTAGCTCCAATGAAGTTAACATTTATTACAAAAATTGTAGCGCATAAAATTTGCGACAACTTTTGTTTTAAACATTTTTTCATACGCTCAACCGTTTTTGAAATGAAGGGCAGCCCTCAGCCATACATACTGTAATAACAAATAGTAAGCTGGAGACTCTTATACATCTTCATTTTGGCGTTTTAAAAGTTGTCTCAAAAGTCTCTTAACATTTTGTGTTTGCGTCGTAAATTATTCAAGATCAAAGATCACAAAAGTCGGTTTTTCGCGATTATCTCGGTTTCTGTAGCTCCAATGATGTTAACATCCATCATAAAAATTGTAGCGCATAAAATTTACAACAACTTTTGTTACAAAGATTTTCTCATAGGCTCAACCGTTTTTGAAATAAAGGGCAGCCCTCAGCCATACATACTGTAACAACAAATAATAAGCCGGAGACTCGTATACATCTTTATTTTGGCGTTTTAAAAGTTGTCTCAAAAGTCTTTTAACGTTTTGTGTTTGCGTCGTAAATTATTCTAGATCAAAGATCACAAAAGTCGGTTTTTCGCGATTATCTCGGTTTCTGTAGCTCCAACGATGTTAACATCCATTATAAAAATTGTAGCGCATAAAATTTGCGACAACTTTTGTTACAAACATTTTCTCATAGACTCAACCGTTTTTGAAATAAAGGGCAGCCCTCAGCCATACATACTGTAATGACAAATATTAAGCTAGATACTCGTATACATCTTCATTTTGGCGTTTTAAAAGTTGTCTCAAAAGTCTTTTAACATTTTGTGTTTGCGTCGTAAATTATTGAAAATCAAATGTCATAAAAGTCGGTTTTTCGCGATTATCTCGGTTTCTGTAGCTCCAATGAAGTTAACATCTATTACAAAAATTGTAGCGCATAAAATTTGCGACAACTTTTGTTTGAAACATTGTTTCATACGCTCCACCATTTTTGAGATAAAGGGCAGCCCTCAGCCATACATACTGTAATGACAAAAAATAAGCTGGAGACTCGTACACATTTTCATTTTGGCGTTTTAAAAGTTGTCTCAAAAGTTTCTTAACATTTTGTGTTTGCGTCGTAAATTATTCAAGATCAAAGATCACAAAAGTCGGTTTTTCGCGATTATTTCGGTTTCTGTAGCTCCAATGATGTTAACATCTATTATTATAGGTTTGTTCCAACCGAACATTTCTGATTAGTTTCCGACTAATTCATGAACTAGTTCGTACGCATGCGTGCATTCCGTATTATACTCCGACTGGTTTGGGATTGTACACGTTGGAACGCACTTTGGGACTTCTCGGAAAACCTCTGGTCTTCGCCGTCTGTCTCAATCGAAAGCGATGAAAATAAATCTTCATCACATATAAATCCCTCTACGAAATTCATTTTTGTTATTTTTGAGCAAATATAGTGGATGAAAAATAGAATTCAGAACTTAACAATACAATTTACATTTGCTCCGACAAGATCAAAACATTTGACAATCGTATTGACAAATAACAGCTGAGAAATTAGATACCGCTTATCGATTACTTATTGCGCATGTTCCCAACTGCCAGTACAAGCTCTCGGCTGCTGACTGTTCTGATTGATCACAAATCAATTCACGAACTAGTCAGAGCACTGTTGGAACACCGGACTGCCAGTTGGGTTGGAGTTTGCCCTTGGTTGGAACGGTAAATTTTGAATGCACATGCGCCGGACGGTTGCAAACTAGTTTGATGTTCGGTTGGAACAAACCTAAAAATTGTAGCGCATAAAATTTACGACAACTTTTGTTACAAACATTTTCTCGTAGACTCAACCGTTTTTGAAATAAAGGGCAGCCCTCAGCCATACATACTGTAATAACAAATACTAAGCCGGAGACTCGTATACATCTTCATTTTGGCGTTTTAAAAGTTGTCTCGAAAGTCTTTTAACATTTTGTGTTTGCGTCGTAAGTTATTCAAGATCAAAGGTCACAAAAATTGGTTTTTCGCGATTATTTCGGTTTCTGTAGCTCCAACGATGTTAACATCCATTATAAAAATTGTAGCGCATAAAATTTGCGACAACTTTTGTTACAAACATTTTTTCATAGGCTCAACCGTTTTTGAAATAAAGGGCAGCCCTCAGCCATACATACTGTAATGACACACATTTTCATTTTGGCGTTTTAAAAGTTGTCTCAAAAGTTTCTTAGCATTGTGTGTTTGCGTCGTAAATTATTTAAGATCAAAGATCACAAAAGTCGGTTTTTCGCGATTATCTCGGTTTCTGCAGCTCCAATGATGTTAACATCTATTATAAAAATTGTAGCGCATAAAATTTGCAACAACTTTTGTTTCAAACATTTTTTCATAGGCTCAACCGTTTTTGAAATAAAGGGCAGCCCTCAGCCATACATACTGTAATGACAAATAATAAGCTGGAGACTCGTATACATCTTCATTTAGGCGTTTTAAAAGTTGTCTGTTGGGTTTGCGTCGTAAATTATTCAAGATCAAAGATCACAAAAGTCGGTTTTTCGCGATTATCTCGGTTTCTGTTGCTCCAACGATGTTAACATCCATTATAAAGATTGTAGCGCATAAAATTTGCGACAACTTTTGTTACAAACATTTTCTCGTAGACTCAACCCTTTTTGAAATAAAGGGCAGCCCTCAGCCATACATACTGTAATGACAAATAATAAACTGGAAACTTGTATACATCTTCATTTTGGCGTTTTAAAAGTTGTCTCAAAAGTCTTTTAACGTTTTGTGTTTGCGTCGTAAATTATTCTAGATCAAAGATCACAAAAGTCGGTTTTTCGCGATTATCTCGATTTCTGTAGCTCCAACGATGTTAACATCCATTATAAAAATTGTAGCGCATAAAATTTGCGACAACTTTTGTTACAAACATTTTGTCATACGCTCAACCGTTTTTGACATAAAGGGCAACCCTCAGCCATACATACCCTAATGCAAGGTGAAATTAATTTATCTATTTCACCTAGTTATTCATTGTTAATGGTATTAATGATTTAATAACTTTATACAAGATATTATTCATCGAGATTCATTGAGAGATTCATGGTTGGCCTTGCATTACAATATGTATGATTGAGCGCTGCCCTTTATCTCAAAAACGGTTGAACGTATAAAAAAATGTTTATAACAAAATTTGTTGCAAATTTTATGCTCTACAATTCTTATAATAGAAGTTAACGTCGTAGTAGCAGCAGAAACCGAGATAATCGCGAAAAACCGACTTTTGTGATCTTTAACCTTGAATAATTTACGACGCGGACACGAAGTTTCATAAAACTTTAGAGATAACTTTTAGAACGCCAAAATGAAGTATACTTGTTACATTTAAAATCTAACTTTTTTTGGAGCTAAAATTGTTTTAGTAGCAAATATGGACGAGGGGAACCGACTAATATGACTTGACTATAAAAACACATCTTCATTATCTCGCCCCCGCCCCCCCGAAAAAAGTATACCGACTGATTTTTAGGACCCCATCGCCGTTTCCGCACAGCCGCCGCTGCGCCGCAATAAATCCGTTTATTTGCCGAAGACGCTAATGTATTAGAATATCGATATGAAACTTCACAAGTAATGGCATTTCGAGACCGAGAGTTTACGTCTGCGCTAATGAACTCAATTATAACTTAATTTTAACTTCAAGAATGTTAGATTCGATTAAATTTTGGGTAGTGCGTCGGCTGGAATTAAGACGTAAACTAAATATTAAGTTACCGAATATCAAGATGCGACATCTAAATTTATAGCCACCTCGGAATATAACAACGACGCTTAAGGCGTCCTAGAATCGATAGTATATATGCGCGCCTAGGTGGAAGAATCTACTGCTTATTAGTAGTCTGGGTCGTAAATTTAGAGAGAATCGGAATACTTTTTAAGTTATAAAAATAGTTCGCATAAACTAATAATAACGTAATTAGTTAAAGAGTTCGTGCAGATGCAGAATGATGTTTTGTTCAGTTGATGGGATAACTTTCTCAGAATTCGCCAATTCATCAGAATTGCTTCAGTAATTGAGCCGTCAAAGACGCACAAACAGTCGGACACACGCATTTATGTTGTTAGGATTAGGATACTCGAAAAATTTGATGACACGACAACTAACAGAGAATGTTTCATGGTCGAATTATGCAGTCGGTTGTAGTCGAATTACTCGGTGGTGGCTATTAAGAGCTCTTAGTGAAATGTAACAGTTTGAAGGAGTGAATAAATCAGCGGGTTTATGGTCCAATGGGCGCCCACCCCGTGGAAATCCGCAGAGGGTGCTTGTCCTGATTTATGAATAACACGGTTTTCGGAGGGTGGAGGGCCCTCGCATCGCGATTTTCTATTCTAATTTTTCGAAAAATCTCCTAATTGTTGCAATAGCGATAAAATTTGATTAAATCGCTTTACGTTATGATTGCAATAATTCGAGCGGTATCCAATTTGGGGGTGTTTTGTTGTAGCGACGTGCGCGGGGGATTAACAGTAAACATAATTCTGTATTGTGCAGGTTGGTTCCTATATGCACTTGTCAGGCACATTAAATTAATTATTGCAATAAAATGCGGAGTACGCAGCAGGATCTAAGCGTACGGGAATTGATTCGCTGTTGGATTTGATATTGCGAAGTCCGGGGCAGATGTGACTCAGTCGTTCAAATTGAACACTTACGAATGATTAATTACCACCCGTGTGGCCCAATATTATATTGACGGCACTCGAAATCGGATTATTTTATTCAAAAACGTCGAATTTTTTGCAGAAACAAGATCTGTGGCTTCCCACATATTTTTTTTTAAAAGCTTCAGGGACACGATCGCATTATTATAACTAACTAGTACTCGCGACTGTGTGCGGAATTATAAGGTTACATTTAGAACTTAACGGAAAAACTGTCAAAAATTAAAAAGAAAATTTTCGAATTTTAATGTTAATGTCAATGTTATATTGACGGATTAATTTGTTTCGATTTAATGTTTTATCTTCGGCGTTAATTATGAACCAGATATAGGATTGTGTTATAGATCCAATATACTTTACTTATTACGCAGTTTTAAAGAGTTCGTGCAGATTGCGGAATGATGTTTTGTTCAAATTCATTGATACGATCATGTGTATATTTCACTGTCTAGCTAGTCTTCAACTATTCATTGGATAGGTAAGTTGATAACTTCAACTTCATGTCGATGTTTTTTAAAAAAAATTGACATACCTATTTAAAAAGGTCCACTTTTTCAAAAATTTTCTTTTTTCGAAATTTCCTTTTTTATTAAAAGTTCCATTTTTATCAAAATTTTGACTCCTTTTTTTTTAAATAAATTTTCGATTTGTTCTCGAAATTTCGATATTTTTTTAAGTATGTTTTTCACTGTAATGTCTATCGAGTGTGTCATAAATTATAAGGAATGAGGGTTGGAGATAGAACATTTATGTCACTTATGTTTTGCACGAAAGTGTGGATGATATCAGTAGCTAGCTCCTAGTAGGTCTAATGTTAATAATGTCTGGTGTTGACCGTTAAATTTCGTCTTTAAATTTATGTAAATATCGATGGACATGCAAACTTATAAGAATTGATATATTTTTCGATTGTCAGTTATTTCAAGCAAGAATAATGTCAATCGGAATCGTTCGCCTATTGGTAAATTATTCATAAAACAATGAGTACGGGTCGTGCCGAGCCTTCAATACAACGTCTAATAAAACAATAGCAGCTTACATTTATGAAAAATATACATCAATTTCGTGAACAGAAATAATGTATTCAATTGAAATTTAAACTAACATTCTAGACATGAACATTCGATACAACGTTATTGTCCCGCGAAAAAACTTTGCCCGCTCATCGAAATAATGGGACAACTCCCGGACGCTGTCGCGTCATTTAACAGTTACTAAAATGTGAAAACGAACGAAAGAAACACGGACAATTTTTTTAATTGGGAAAACGCATCCCAACTGATATGAATGCATGTGAGTCTGTCGGCTTGTCTGTTTTTCTTGGCTTAATTACTGAAGCGATTTTGACGAAAATTGATACAGAGTATCTTGCAAGGCGAGATTGTTAATAGGATACGTAGATCATTGTCTATGATAGGATACGTTTGAATCTGGAAAGCTTATATCGTATCTAAAAAACGTAAATAACATTTCTCCATTTTTTATATAAATAAATGACTCGATAACCGCGATAGCGTCATATAACGTTAAAGCATAATTCTGTGGTAGCTTTCCACATAGGGTTCTTTCAATATAAAGATCTGACAGGGTTATCTAATGCGAAGTCTCGCCACATTGTTAAATAATAACATGATCGTATCAACGAATTTGAACAAAACATTCTGCAATCGCCACGAACTCTTTAAGCTGTACATTAATTTGTTTTATTACGTTCATCTGGTTAAACAAATTCGTTCGCAAACGGAGGATAGTGAACTTTCCACCTTCTACTATGTCCTGCCGTTGCCGATTACCGTCCATCGATCGCCTTTCCCGAGGAGATAGCGGCCCCAAAAAACAATGAAGCCACCTAGAAGAGTTTCGTCTCTGGTATGGTGGACATACTGAGTTACCGTGCTCTTGTGTTTGCGTCGTAAATTATTCAAGATCGAAGATCACAAAAATTGATTTTTCGCGATTATCTCGGTTTGTGTAGCTCCAATGATGTTAACATCCATTATGAAAATTGTAGCGCATAAAATTTGCGACAACTTTTGTTATAAACATTTTCTCATAGACTCAACCGTTTTTGAAATAAAGAGCAGCCCTCAGCCATACATACTGTAATGACAAATATTAAGCTGGATACTCGTATACATATTCATTTTGGCGTTTTAAAAGTTGTCTCAAAAGTCTTTTAACGTTTTGTGTTTGCGTCGTAAATTATTCAAGATCAAAGATCACAAAAGTCGGTTTTTCGCGATTATCTCGGTTTCTGTAGCTCCAATGATGTTAACATCAATTACAAAAATTGTAGCGCATAAAATTTGTGACAACTTTTGTTTCAAACAATTTTTCATACGGTCAACCATTTCTGAAATAAAGGGCAGCCCTCAGCCATACATACTCTAATGACAAAAAATAAGCTGGAGAATCGTACACATTTTCATTTTGGCGTTTTAAAAGTTGTCTCAAAAGTTTCTTAACATTTTGTGTTTGCGTCGTAAATTATTCAAGATCAAAGATCACAAAAGTAGGTTTTTCGCGATTATCTCGCTTTCTGTAGCTCCAATCAAGTTAACATCTATTACAAAAATTGTAGCGCATAAAATTTGCGACAATTTTTGTTACAAACATTTTCTCATAGGCTCAACCGTTTTTGAAATAAAGGGCAGTCCTCAGCCATACATACTGTAATGACAAATATTAAGCTGGATACTCGTATACATCTTCATTTTGGCGTTTTAAAAGTTGTCTCAAAAGTCTTTTAACGTTTTGTGTTTGCGTCGTAAATTATTCAAAATCAAAAGTCACAAAAGTCGGTTTTTCGCGATTATCTCGGTTTTTGTAGCTCCAATGATGTTAACATCTATTACAAAAATTGTAGCGCATAAAATTTGTGACAACTTTTGTTTCAAACATTTTTTCATACGCTCAACCATTTTTGAGATAAAGGGCAGCCCTCAGCCATACATACTGTAATGACAAAAAATAAGCTGAAGACTCGTACACATTTTCATTTTGGCGTTTTAAAAGTTGTCCAAAAGTTTCTTAACGTTTTGTGTTTGAGTCGTAAATTATTCAAGATCAAAGGTCACAAAAGTCGGTTTTTCGCGATTATCTCGGTTTCTGCAGCTCCAATGAAGTTAACATCTATTACAAAAATTGTAGCGCATAAAATTTGCGACAACTTTTGTTTCAAACATTTTTTCACACGCTCAATCATTTTTGAGATAAAGGGCAGCCCTCAGCCATATATACTGTAATGACAAATATTAAGCTAGATACTCGTATACATCTTCATTTTGGCGTTTTAAAAGTTGTCTCAAAAGTATTTTAACATTTTGTGTTTACGTCGTAAATTATTCAAGGTCAAAGATCACAAAAGTTGGTTTTTCGCGATTATTTCGGTTTCTGTAGCTCCAATGATGTTAACATCTATTACAAAAATTGTAGCGCATAAAATTTGCGACAACTTTTGTTTACAAACATTTTTTCATACGCTCAACCATTTTTGAGATAAAGGGCAGCCCTCAGCCATACATACTGTAATGACAAAAAATAAGCTGGAGAATCGTACACATTTTCATTTTGGCGTTTTAAAAGTTGTCTCAAAAGTTTCTTAACATTTTGTGTTTGCGTCGTAAATTATTCAAGATCAAAGATCACAAAAGTCGGTTTTTCGCGATTATCTCGGTTTATGTAGCTCCAATGAAGTTAACATCTATTACAAAAATTGTAGCGCATAAAATTTGCTACAACTTTTGTTTCAAATATTTTTTCATACGCTCAACCGTTTTTGAGATAAAGGGCAGCCCTCAGCCATACATACTGTAATGACAAAAATAAGCTGGAGACTCGTACACATTTTCATTTTGGCGTTTTAAAAGTTGTCTCAAAAGTTTCTTAACATTTTGTGTTTGCGTCGTAAATTATTCAAGATCAAAGATCACAAAAGTCGGTTTTTCGCGATTATTTCGGTTTCTGTAGCTCCAATGAAGTTAACATCTATTACAAAAATTGTAGCGCATAAAATTTGCGACAACTTTTGTTACAAACATTTTCTCATAGGCTCAACCGTTTTTGAAATAAAGGGCAGCCCTCAGCCATACATACTGTAATGACAAATATTAAGCTGGATACTCGTATACATCTTCATTTTGGCGTTTTAAAAGTTGTCTCAAAAGTCTTTTAACATTTTGTGTTTGCGTCGTAAATTATTCAAGATCAAAGATCACAAAAGTCGGTTTTTCGCGATTATCTCGGTTTATGTAGCTCCAATGAAATTAACATATATTACAAAAATTGTAGCGCATAATATTTGCGACAACTTTTGTTACAAACAATTTTTCATACGCTCAACCGTTTTTGACATAAAGGGCAACCCTCAGTCATACATACCCTAATGCAAGGTGAAATAGATAAATTATTCATTGTTAATGGTATCAATGATTTAATAACTTCATATAAGGTATTATTCACCGAGATTCATGGTTGACCTTGCACTATAATATGTATGATTGAGCGCTGCCCTTTATCTCAAAAACGGATAAACGTATACAAAAATGTTTATAACAAAATTTGTTGCAAATTTTATGCTCTACAATTCTTATAATAGATGTTAACGTCGTAGCAGCAGCAGAAACCGCATCTAGAAAACGTAAATAACATTTCTCCATTTGTTATATAAATAAATGACTCGATAACCGTGATAGCATCATATAATGATAAAGCATAATTCTGTGGTAGCTTTCCACATAGGATTCTTTCAATATGAGGGTTATCTAACGCGAAGACTCGCCACACTGCTAAATGTAACATGATCGTATCCACGAATTTGAACAAAACATTCTGCAATCGCCACGAACTCTTTAAGCTGTACATTAATTTGTTTTATTACGTTCATCTGGTTAAACAAATTCGTTAGCAAACGGAGGATAGTGAAATTTCCACCTTCTACTACGTCCTGCCGTTGCCGATTATCGTCCATCGATCGCCCTCTCGGAGGAGATAGCTGCCCCAAAAAAACAATGAAGCCATCCAGAAGAATTTCGCCTCTCATATGGTAGACATACTGAGTTACCGTGCTCTTCTGTTCTATTCTTTGTACCAATTTTCAATTCAGAAGAGTTTGGCCTTTGGTGTGGTGAACATACTTGAGTTAGCGTGCTCTGTAATTTTGATATTGGCTTTTTAATTCTTTCATTTTTGCATATTTCCTTATATTCCGCTTTTTATTTATTGTTTCTTTTCTTTTTTTGTTTTTGAAGAAGCCCCCTATGATGGTGGGCGAAACGCCGAATACTTTTAGTAGTTCTTTTACACGGTCCAATCCCGGAAGAAGTACTGACTCTGACCTTCGTTATCGTTATCAATGAAGCCATCTACGCACCTTTTCGTTACCATGAATATAAATAGATTAGATGCGTAGCGTCTGTTAAAATTATGGTATTTTCGAACTCAAATTAGTTTTTCTACCTGATTACTCAGAGTCGCTCGGTAAAAATCCCAAACGAGGAAAGCCAACCTTCTATTTTCATCTGCCGTTGCGGCGATTGCTGTCCCATCGGTTATCTCTTTGAAGGAGATAGCTGCCCCAAAAAAACAGTGAAACCATCTGCTCACTTTGTCGCTGCTATGATTCTAAATAGGTAACGTTTCTCTAATATTGTAGTTTTTTCGAATTCAAATTCATTTATGTGGTTAGGCGCATTCGCTCCGTAAAAATCTCAAACAGGGGGAAGCGAACCTTTTATTTTGACCTGCCGTTACCGCTTAGCGACCACCGATCGTCTCCTCGGAGGAGATAGCTGTCCACAAAAAATAAGCATTCGGGCACCTTCTCGTCACTACGAATCTAAATATCGCGACGTGCCTCTAAAATTACGGTATTTTCGAATTCAAAGTGACCTTTCAGGTACAAGTTTGAATTAAAACTCATTCTTTCGAGAGAAAGATATAATTTCAAAGCTTCAAAAAGTGATTGTTACGCCAAACTATTGATATCGTGATCACTAAGTTCATAGTCTAAGGGTGCGTTTACACTAGACATTTTATTCCGTACGTTTCTCTCTGACATAAAATATATTTCTCTCTGACATAAAATATTGTAAGGCAATGTAAATAGATGGAATAGAATTTAGAATACAATTGTATAATTTAGTAAATAAAAAAAGTTTCTAGAACGATCTGATAAGGGGAAAGCGGCCTCGATAACGAAACAAACGGCAGATAAGCGTTCCAGAAATTTCGGCAAAAGATACGTCTTATCTGCCGAAAAGTTCTAGAAGCCGGGGGCCAAAACTATAAAAGGCGGTCAGCTTTCCCTCGAGTCAGTTAGTTAAAAGTCAGTGTAGTTAGTGAGTTAGTAAGAGGTCAACAAGTTCATTATCCAGTTGAAGTGATCTAAGTTGAGTTCAGTAATAAAGTGGGTATTATTCGATAAGTGTAATCAATTCGAACCGCTAAGCCCGTAACAATATATTTCTCTCTGACATAAATGTCAATTATCCTGGGGGAATCCATCCAACTCCCAGCTGTGTAGATAAGTCTCGGATAGCGTCTCTTAGGATGGTTGACACTTACGTCAGAGACAAGTGTACGGAATAAAGTGTCTAGTGTAAACGCACCCTATGACGAGGACAAAAGGAAGAGGAATTACAGAGTGCTCGCACTTCTGCATTTGACTCTTTTTTTCTCCATGAGGGATCATTTTTATCAGAAATCGTTCGATTGCTTGAATAGCTTGCAAAATAACGTCCGACTATTTACAATGTCTGGGTACATTTCGAAATGAGTATCTTTGGCGAAATTTATTCTAAAATTGATCGAATCGGCCATTTCTGATTTGATTTGAATAATGACAGACCTCGGTAGCGAGTTGGCAAAAATAAAAGGAATTTACATTAATAAATGAGTGCTCGGTATATATCTTAATACGTAATTAGACGGACGGCGTCGAACAGTAGCCGAGGCCTCGGAGCCAAGATGGATTCGGAACAAAAAACTCGTAATTACTTTAATACATCATAGAATGCAGTAATCATACAATGATATTTTATGCAGATATCAATCCTGTAGTCGGAATATCGTAACGCGTAATCTTTATTTGAGTCAAATTACATACAATGAGCCCTCAGCGATCACGTATATATTTATGAACCGCCATTGCGCCTTTCCTTTGTTTGCAATAAAACATTTAATTGGACCTCGGCCGTTTCATCGCAGAAGACGAAGAAATAAAAGAAAGACATTCTTCCTTTTATTATATACGAACGCCACTTCTAATTGCCAGAAAAAAACAAACTCGAAAATTTTCAAAAAAATTCTCAAAAATGAAAGTGGGACAACCAAAGCTCACCAGCGAATGGTCCCAGTACGAGTTTAAACTTGCAGCTGAATCCATAATATAAATCTGACACACCAAGTCATTCTGTGACACTCAGACACTCATTGTATTTAAACTGGAATCGCCCAAGAACAATCAACACTGCTGACATTCAATAATGTGTGACGGCTCAGGTGAAGAAAATTCCTTGAGCGATACTCGTCAAAAAAATGGCATCTACGATCGATTTGTCCAAAACTTCGAATTATGTTAAAAATTTCTAGTATTTTTTGAAGAATTCGACTCTTGTTTCGAAGATTTTTATAAACTTTGACTGTTTTAAAAATGTTGGATTCAGATTTTTCTCGAAATGTTCATTTTTCCTCGAAACTCTTTCGAATTGTTTCTGAAGAATTCTACTTATTTCGATCAACTTTTTGAAAATTTCGACATTTCAAAACTTCAGGGTAATCAGAGAAATAATCGAAGTTGAACTCTAAATTATCACAGTTTTAGAGCAACATTACGAACCTCATTTATTTAGATTCATAACTACGACAACGGGCGTAGATGGCGTCAACTTTTTGAAAATTTCGACGTTTCAAAACTTCCATTTTCTCTAAATGTTGATAATTTTAGACTTTTAGTGCTACCTCAAGAATCGCATTTATTTAGATTCGTAACGACAAGGTGCGCCGATGACGTCACTTTTTTGGGCAGTCATTTCCTCCGAGGGAATGATAGGGGGAAGGTAGTCGGCAACGGCAGGTCAAAATAGGAGGTTTGAATTTGGAAATGTTTAAATTTTAGAGAATTATTACCAAATTCACCTGTCTAGATCCATAGATTCAAGGTGCGCCGAAAGCGTCACTTTTTTGGGGCAGCTGTTTCCTTCGAGGCGACCATCGGTGGACGGTAATCGGCAGCGACAGATCAAAATAGAAGGTTCGCTTTGGGATTTTTCATAGCGAATCTGTGTAATCAGATAGATGAACTAATTTGAGTTCGAAAATACCATTAATATTGGAGAAATGTCACGAATTTGATCCATTTAGATCCATAAAGACGACAAAGCGAACAGATTGATTCAGTATTTTTTTGAGGCAGTTATCTACTTGAGAGGTTCATCGCTGGACTCACCTTTAAAATTCGAAATTATTAGAAATTCCAATTATTTTTGAAAATTTGTGCATTTGAAATTAACTTTAAATATTTCGATTTATTATAAATTTTAAAATTGCAAATTTTGATCTATTTGCTAAATTCTGGCCTTTTCTTTCAAAATTTTAATTTTTTCTGGAAACTTGGCTTAAAAAAAATATTTTTTTAAAAATTCTGTCTGCATTGAAAATTTTGACTTTTATTTGAATATTTCGACTTTCTTGAAAATGTTGAGATAATATTTCTACTTTCTTGAAAATGTTGAGGTAAAATTTTGGCCTTCTTTGAAAATTTCAACTTTTTTTCAGTATTTTGCCTTTTTTGTAATTCGATTATTTTAAAATACTTTTCATTTTAGAAAATTACTCTTTTATTCTTTTTGAAAATGTCCATTTTTTGAAAATTTCATTGTTTTTTGGGGTAGCTATCTCCTTGGAGAGAGCGATCGATGGACGGTAATCGGCAACGGCAAGTCAAAATAGAAGGTTTGAATTCGGGAATGTTTGAATTTTAGAGAATTATCACCAAATTCACCTGTCTAAATCCATAGATCTAAGGTGCGCCGAAAGCGTCACTTTTTTGGGGCAGCTCTTTCCTCAGAAGTAATTATCGGTGGACGGTAGTCGGCAACGGCAGGTCAAAATAGAAGGTTTGAATTCGGGAATGTTTGAATTTTAGAGAATTATTACCAAATTCACCTGTTTAAATCCATAAATCCAAGGTGCGCTGAAAGCGTCACTTTTTTGGGGCAGCTATTTCCTCAGAGGTATTGATCGGTGGACGGTAGTCGGCAGCGGCAGGTCAAAATAGAAGGTTTGAATTCGGAAGTGTTTGAATTTTAGAAAATTATCACCAAATTCACCTGTCTAGATCCATAGATCCAAGGTGCGCCGAAAGCGTCACTTTTTTGGGGCAGCTGTTATCTTCGAGGCGACAATCGGTGGACGGTAATCGACAGCGACAGATTCGAAAATATTGAACGAACGATATAAAACAAATTCGAGAAAATTTAAATTTTTTTCGAAAATTTAGAAAATGTTGACAACATTTCGATATTTTCTTAGAATTTTGACTTATTTTTGCTCTTTGCGAGTGAATTAAACTTAAAAAAATGCCTTTTTGTACAAATTCAATTAATTTGCAATATATTTTTTTTTTGGAAAATTCTGACTTTGCTTGCTTAATATTTCAGCATTTTTTCTCGAAATTTTCAATTCAAAGTTCATTTTTAAAGTTTGAAAAGGTTTTAAATCCAATCCCCCCTCCTAAATTTCTCTATTTCTCCTCTATTTTAATTTAAATTCGAAATTTCAACCTTGATCTCGAGATTTCAATTTTTTTATTGGAATTATTTTATAAATTCAGAGTATTTTTTTTATTTCAGTGATTCTTTTACAATTCGAAGTATACGCAGTTTCAGTTGTTATTTTTTTTTAAGATTTCTATTGTAAACGTGCAATTTATAAAAGAAAAAAATAATGCAATCAAGTTTCTTTGGAAACTTCTCCGTTTTTCTCAAAATTTCGGGTTTAAATAAAATAGTTTAAATTTTTCGTTTTTTTTTAAAGTATGTTTACAGGCTCAATTTTCAACTTTTTCTAGAATTTTTGACTTTATTTTCGAAATTTCGATCTTAATTTTTTGTAATTAAATACAATTTCTTTTGCGAAAATTAATTTCAAGTGGAAAACTAGAAAGTAGCATAGCGACGTATTGCGTAGATGGCTTTATTATTTGAAGCAGCTATCACCTCGGAAGGGGTGGTCAGTGGACGGTAGTCGGCAACGGCAGGTCAAAATGGAAGGTTTGAATTCGGAAATGTTTGAATTTTTAGAGAATTATCATCAAATTCGCCTGTCTAAATCCATAGATCTAAGATGCGTCGAAAGCGTTACTTTTTTGGGGCAGCTGTTTCCTTCGAGGCGACGATCGGTGGACGGTAATCGGCAGCGACAGATCAAAATAGGAGGTTCGCTCTTCCCGTTTGGGATTTTTCGTAGCGAATCTGTGTAATCAGATAGATAAACTAATTTTAGTTCGAAAATACCACTAATATTAGAGAAATGTCACGAATCTGACCCAAATTTCGAAAATATTGAACGAACCATATAAAACAAATTCGAGAAGTTTTTAATTTTTTTTCTGAAAATTTAGAAAATTTTGACAACATTTCGATATTTTCTCAGAATTTTAACTTATTTTTGCCCTTTGCGAGTGGATTAAACTTAAAAAAAAATGCCTTTTTGTACAAATTCAATTAATTTGCAATATATTTTTTTTTTGGAAAATTCTGACTTTGCTTGCTTAATATTTCAGCATTTTTTCTCGAAATTTTCAATTCAAAGTTCATTTTTAAAGTTTGAAAAGGTTTTAAATCCAATCCCCCCTCCTAAATTTCTCTATTTCTCCTCTATTTTAATTTAAATTCGAAATTTCAACCTTGATCTCGAGATTTCAATTTTTTTATTGGAATTATTTTATAAATTCAGAGTATTTTTTTTATTTCAGTGATTCTTTTACAATTCGAAGTATACGCAGTTTCAGTTGTTATTTTTTTTTAAGATTTCTATTGTAAACGTGCAATTTATAAAAGAAAAAAATAATGCAATCAAGTTTCTTTGGAAACTTCTCCGTTTTTCTCAAAATTTCGGGTTTACACCTTAAATTTAACGTTTTTTTTAAAATTATGTTTACAGGCTCAATTTTTAACTTTTTCTAGAATTTTTGACTTTATTTTCGAAATTTCGATCTTAATTTTTTGTAATTAAATACAATTTCTTTTGCGAAAATTAATTTCAAGTGGAAAACTAGAAAGTAGCAATTTTCCGAGTGCGCCATTGATTCAGATTCATAGCGACGTATTGCGTAGATGACTTTATTATTTGAAGTAGCTATCACCTCGGAAGGGGTGGTCAGTGGACGGTAGTCGGCAACGGCAGGTCAAAATGGAAGGTTTGAATTCGGAAATGTTTGAATTTTTAGAGAATTATCATCAAATTCGCCTGTCTAAATCCATAGATCTAAGATGCGTCGAAAGCGTTACTTTTTTGGGGCAGCTGTTTCCTTCGAGGCGACGATCGGTGGACGGTAATCGGCAGCGACAGATCAAAATAGAAGGTTCGCTCTTCCCGTTTGGGAATTTTCGTAACGAATCCGTGTAATCAGATAGATAAACTAATTTTAGTTCGAAAATACCACTAATATTAGAGAAATGTCACGAATCTGACCCAAATTTCGAAAATATTGAACGAACCATATAAAACAAATTCGAGAAGTTTTTAATTTTTTTTCTGAAAATTTAGAAAATTTTGACAACATTTCGATATTTTCTCAGAATTTTAACTTATTTTTGCCCTTTGCGAGTGGATTAAATTTAAAAAAAAGATGCCTTTTTGTACAAATTCAATTAATTTGCAATATATTTTTTTTAGAAAACTGACTGCTTGCTTAATATTTCAGTTTTTTTTTCGAAATTTTCAACTCGAAGTTTATTTTTAAAGTTTGAAAAGGTTTTAAATCCAATCCCCTCCCCCCTAAATTTCTCCATTTCTCCTCTATTTTAATTTAAATTCGAAATTTCAACCTTGATCTCGAGATTTCAATTTTTTTTATTGGAATTATTTTATAAATTCTTATATATTTATAAGTTTTTTTAATTTCAGTGATTCTTTTCTAATTCGAAGTATACGTAGTTTCAGTTGTTATTTTTTTCTAAGATTTCTATTATAAACGTGTAATTTATAGAAGAAAAAAATAAGTCAATCAAGTTTCTTTGGAAATTTCTACATTTTTCTCAAAATTTCGGGTTTACACCTTAAATTTTTCGTTTTTTATTAAAGTATGTTTACAGGCTCAATTTTCAACTTTTTTTAGAATTTTTGACTTTATTTTCGAAACTTCGATCTTAATTTTTTGTAATAAAATACAATTTCTTTTGCGAAAATTAATTTCAAGTGGAAAACTAGAAAGTAGCAATTTTCCGAGTGCGCCATTGATTCAGATTCATAGCGACGTATTGCGTAGATGGCTTTATTATTTGAAGCAGCTATCACCTCGGAAGGGGTGGTCAGTGGACGGTAGTCGGCAACGGCAGGTCAAAATGGAAGGTTTGAATTCGGAAATGTTTGAATTTTTAGAGAATTATCATCAAATTCGCCTGTCTAAATCCATAGATCTAAGATGCGTCGAAAGCGTTACTTTTTTGGGGCAGCTGTTTCCTTCGAGGCGACGATCGGTGGACGGTAATCGGCAGCGACAGATCAAAATAGAAGGTTCGCTCTTCCCGTTTGGGATTTTTCGTAGCGAATCCGTGTAATCAGATAGATAAACTAATTTTAGTTCGAAAATACCACTAATATTAGAGAAATGTCACGAATCTGATCCAAATTTCGAAAATACAATTTCTTTTGCGAAAATCAATTTCATGTGGAAAACTAGAAAGTAGCAATCTTCCGAGTGCGCCATTGATTCAGATTCATAGCGAGGTATTGCGTAGATGGCTTTATTATCTGAAGCAGCTATCACCTCGGAAGGGGCGATCAGTGGACGGTAGTCGGCAACGGCAGGTCAAAATAGAAGGTTCGCTTTTTCAGTTTTGGTGTTTTTACGTAGGCAGTCCATGTAACCAGAGAGGTAAACGAATTTGAACTTTAAAGTAGCGTTTCCCAAACTTTTTTTGGCTTATTTCGGTTGTTTTTTCGTTATCTACTGAAAAGTTTTTTTTAAATTATTTAAGTTTGATGGAACGGACTGGTCCTTGGTTATCTTTAAAAATTGAAATATAGAACTTGTCCCCTGAAACCAAGAAAGATTAAAAAACACAACAAAGGTTGCTCTAACGCGTTTCGACAGCCAAACTTCTCTCTGAAGATGACAGCTTGGCCATCGAAATGCGTTAGAGCAACCTTTGTTGTGTTTTTTAATATTTCTTGGTTTCAGGGGACAAGTTCTGTATTTCAACTATTTTAGTGTATAAATATTGATCATGTGCGAGCATGAGGACAACTTTGCGACTTTTTTTTTCGTGGTCAGGTACTGGGTCGTGATCCATCATTTGGGTAACTCAACAGAGTTTCTCAAATGATAGATTAGAACACTAACGTATCATAATTTTAGTGCAACGTCACGAACATTATTTATTTAGATTCATAACGACAATGTGCGCAATTAAAGTCACTTTTTGGGGCAGCTATCTCCTCTGAACGAACGACGGTGGACGGTAGTCGCCGCAAAGTCATCTCAAAATAGAAAGTTCGCAGCTATCTCCTTCGAGAAGACGATCGGTGGACGGTAGTAGGCAACGGCAGGTCAAAGTGGAAGGTTCGCGTTGCCCCGGTTTTGGTACCTTAACGAATCCCCCAAGCAGATAGATAAACGAATTTGAACCCTAAAATATCACAATTTTAGTGCAACGTCACGAACCCCATTGATTTAGATTCATATCAATGACAAGGTGCGCAGGTAACGTCTCTTTTTATGGGAAGGGGGGAAGATGTCTCCTCTGAGGGAAAGATCGGTGGACGGTAGTCGCCACAACCGCAGGTGAAAATAGAAGGTGTGCTTCCCCCTGTTTAAGAATTTTACGGAGCGGATCATCGTAACCAAATAGATGAGTTTCAATTCGGAAATGTTTAAATTTTAGAAAAACATCACCAAATTCACCTATCTAGATCCATAGATCCAAGTTACACGGAAAGTGTCACTTTTTTGGGGCAACTATCTCTTTCGAGGCGACGATCGGTGGACGATAATCGGCAACGGCAGGTCATAGTAGAAGGTTCACTTTCTTCCGTTTGCTAGCGAATTTGTGTAACCAGGTGAATAAAACGGTGATATAAATCGAAATATTAATCTGAATCGAAATAATTTTGAGTCATTTAAAATATTTTGAAACAGAATTTATAAAATAACGACGAAATGTCGACGTCAGGGTCTAATTTTTCAATTTTAAATGCAAGAAAAAATTGAAAATATTAAAAACGTTAAAGAGCTCCAAATTAAACATATCGCTTTTCGACTTTTTTTTTATGAAATGTTTACTATTTCCTCGAAATAGGCAGGAGGTAAACAGGTGTAGAATATAAAGGTATTAAACAAAGATAAAAATATACGAAAACAGATCGCGTATAGAGGATACAGTGGGCCAGAAAGCGCATTTTTCCATTTTGCTGAAAACGCTCTATTGATTTCAAACCCCCGCCGATATCAATACGTAACCGTCGAAAAATAATAAAAAAAAAAACCGTTTGTCCGATTTATTCTTTGTGGATATGCGTGTGCGCTTTTTTAAATATAAAATCGGCGGAATTACTGTATCGCAATCAAATTTAAAAATAAATTAGTTGCTGGATGCGATGGCGTTCATTTCTTTTTCTATTTTCCTCCACCGTCCCCCCCCCCCCTCCCACTTTTTTTTTCGCCAGCGCGCCGCCGCTTGTATTTTCCGTTGAAATTTATTTGCGCGATGTGATATTTTTTAAATAAAAACGAACAAAACGTAAAGAAAAAGTACGTTTATCCGCCGCTGCATGAATTTTGCTGCATTCGATAAAAATTTAAAATTGAAATCAAATTAGTAAGTGCGTGCGTGCATTTGTACAAATAGATTTCAGCGTTTCGTTCCTTGTTTGTTTTCTTTTTTTTTCTTTTTTTTTTGTTTTCGATACGAATTTTGCATCAGAATATAGTTTCATTTGGCTCTCTGGGATATTGGAACCGGCCGAAAGCGCAAAAAAATTCGCTTTATTTAGAAATCCGGATAGTGCACCCAATTAGTGGAATATCCGGTGAAAATCTGCATGGGAAATTAAATGTTTAGCTGAATTTTTTTTCTCCGGAGCTGTGCGGCGGCGGCGGCCGATCCCCGGGATTCGCCCCCCACGCAACGGGATTTGTCCCTTTGCCTAACGCGGATTAAAGACGACATTTTGAAAATTGTTCGAAACGGGCGAACGCCACGCGAAACGACTAAAGGCCTTGCAGATACGCAAGAAATTAGTCACATTAACAGACTGTGTTATGTTAATATAGTTATTAGTAATCTATCTATTTGGTTACGACGATTCGTTCCATAAAAAACTTTCTATTTTGATCTACCGTTACCGACTACCGTCCACCGATCGTTCTCTTGGAGGAGATAGCTGCTTTAAAAAAGTGACGCCATGGATGCACTTTGTCGTCGTTGTGAATCTAAATGAATAAAATTCGTGACGTTGCTCTAATATGTCTAAAATTATCAACATTAAGAGAAGGCGGAAGTTTTGAAACGTCGAAATTTTCAAAAAGTTGAAGCCCCCGAAAATTGTCGCCATCTACGCACGTTGTCGTAGTTATGAATCTAAATAAATGAGGTTCGTAACGTTGCTCTAAAACTGTGACTGATTTAGGGTTCAAATTTCTCTGATTATACAGATTCGCTAGGTAAAAATCCCAAACGAGGGAAAGTAACCTTCTATTTTGACTTGCCGTTGCCGATTACCGTCCATCGATCGCTCTCTCGAAGGAGATAGCTACCCCGAAAAACAATGAAATTTTCAAAAAATGGACATTTTCAAAAAGAATAAAAGAGTAATTTTCTAAAATGAAAAGTATTTTAAAATGATCGAATTATAAAAAAGGCAAAATACTGAAAAGAAAGTTGAAATTTTCAAAGAAGGCCAAAATTTTACCTCAACATTTTCAAGAAAGTCGAAATATTATCTCAACATTTTCAAGAAAGTCGAAATATTCAAATAAAAGTCAAAATTTACAATGCAGACAGAATTTAAAAAAAAAATATTTTTTTAAGCCAAGTTTCTAGAAAAAATTAAAATTTTGAAAGAAAAGGCCAGAATTTAGCAAATAGATCAAAATTTGCAATTTTAAAATTTATAATAAATCGAAATATTTAAAGTTAATTTCAAATGCACAAATTTTCAAAAATAATTGGAATTTCTAATAAAGTCGAATTTTAAAGGTGAGTCCAGCGATGGACCTCTCAAGTAGATAACTGCCTCAAAAAAATACTGAATCAATTTGTTCGCTTTGTCGCCTTTATAGATCTAAATGGATCAGATTCGTAACATTTCTCTAATATTAATGGTATTTTCGAACTCAAATTAGTTCATCTATCACAGATTCGCTACGAAAAATCTTAAACGGGGAAAGCGAACCTTCTATTTAGATCTGTCGCTGCCGATAACCGTCCACCGATCGTCGCCTCGAAGGAAATAGCTGCCCCAAAAAAGTAACCTTTTTGGCGCACCTTGGATCTATGGATCTAGCCAGGTGAATTTCGTGATATTTCTCTTAAATTCAAACATTTCCAAATTCAAACCTTCTATTTTGACCTGCCGTTGCCGACTACCGTCCACTGATCGTTTCCTGTGAGGAAATGGCTGCCCCAAAAAAGTGACGTTATCGGCGTACCTTGTCGCCATTACGAATCTAATTAAATACGATTCTTGAGGTTGCTCTAAAATTATCAACATTTAGAGAAAGAGGAAGTTTTAAAACGTCGAAATTTTCAAAAAGTTGAAGCCCCTGAAAAGTGACGCCATCTACGTACGTTGTCGTAGTTATGACTCTAATGAGGTTCGTAACGTTGCTCTAAAACTGTGATAATTTAGAGTTCAAATTGGTTTATTTTTCTGATTACACTGATTCGCTACGAAAAATCTTAAACGGGGAAAGCGAACCTTCTATTTAGATCTGTCGCTGCCGCTGGATCAGATTCGTGACATTTCTCTAATATTAATGGTATTTTCGAACTCAAATCAGTTTATGTATCTGATTACACAGATTCGCTACGGAAAATCCCAAACGGGGAAAGCGAACCTTCTATTTTGATCTGTCGCTGCCGATTACCGCCCACCGATCGTCGCCTCGAAGGAAATAGCTGCCCCAAAAAAGTGACGCTTTCATCGCACCCTGAATCTATCTATCTAGACAGGTCAATTAGGTGATATTTCTCTAAAATTCAAACATTTCCAAATTCAAATCTTCTATTTTGACCTACCGTTGTCGACCACCGTCCACCTATCATTCCCTCGGAGGAAATGACTGCCCAAAAAAGTGACGTCATTGGCGCACCTTGTCGTTACGAATCTAAATAAATGCGATTCTTGAGGTTGCTCTAAAATTATCAACATTTAGAGAAAGTGGAAGTTTTAAAACATCGAAATTTTCAAAAAGTTGTCGTTATGAATCTAAATAAATGCGATTCTTGAGGTAGCTCTAAAACTCTAAAATTATCAACATTTAGCGAAAATGGAAGTTTTGAAACGTCGACATTTTCAAAAAGTTGACGCCATCTACGCCCGTTGTCGCAGTTATGAATCTAAATAAATGAGGTTCGTAATGTTGCTCTAAAACGGTGATAATTTAGAGTTCAACTTCGATTATTTCTCTGATTACCCTGAAGTTTTGAAATGTCGAAATTTTCAAAAAGTTGATCGAAAAAAGTAGAATTCTTCCGAAACAATTCGAAAGAATTTCGAGGAAAAATGAACATTTCGAGAAAAATCTGAATCCAACATTTAAAACAGTCGAAGTTTATAAAAATCTTCGAAACAAGAGTCGAATTCTTCAAAAAATACGAGAAATTTTTAACATAATTCGAAGTTTTGGACAAATCGATCGTAGATGCCATTTTTTTGACGAGTATCGCTCAAGGAATTTTCTTCATCTGAGCCATCACACATTATTGAATGTCAGCAGTGTTGATTGTTCTTGGGCGATTCCAGTTTAAATACAATGAGTGTCTGAGTGTCACAGAATGACTTGGTGCGTCAGATTTATATTATGGATTCAGCTGCAAGTTTAAACTCGTACTGGGACCATTCGCTGGTGAGCTTTGGTTGTCCCACTTTCTTTACTAAGCTTAGGGGCAATGCGAACCTTCACTTTGACTTGCCGTTGCCTATTACTGTCCACTGATGGTCTTCTCGAAGGAGATAGCTGTGAACTTTCTATTTTGACATGACTTTGCAGCGACTGCCGTTCATCGGTCGTTCCCTCAGAGGAGATAGCTGCCCCAAATAGTGACATCAACTGCGCACCTTGTCGTTATGAATCTAAATAAATGGTGTTCGTGACGTTGCACTAAAATTATTATTATTATTATTTGGGAAACTCTGTTGAGTTTCCCAAATGATGGATCACAACCCAATACCTAGACGCGAACAAAAAATACCCGGTCGCAAAGTTGTCCTCATGCTCGCAAATGATCAATATTTATACATTAAAATAGTTAAAAAAAACCAAAAACATGACTTTTTAGGCGCACCTTGAATCTATGGATCTAGACAGGTAAATTTGATGATATTTCTCTAAAATTCAAACATTTCCAAATTCAAACCCTCTATTTTGACCTGCCGTTGCCGACTACCGTCCACCTATCATTCCCTCGGAGGAAATGACTGCCCCAAAAAAGTGACGTCATCGGCGTACCTTGTCGTCATTAAGAATCTAAGTAAATAAGTTGAGGTTGCTCTAAAATGTCTAAAATTATCAACATTTAGAGAAAGTGGAAGTTCTGAAATGTCGAAATTTTCAAAAAGTTGAAACCTCCGAAAAGTAACGCCATCTACGTACGTTGTCGTAGTTATGAATCTAATGAGGTTCGTAACGTTGCTCTCAAATTGTGATAATTTAGAGTTCAAATTCGTTTATTTTTCTGATTACACTGATTCGCTACGTGAAATCCCGCACGAGGATAAGTAAATGGATCAGATTCGTGACATTTCTTTAATATTAATGGTATTTTCGAACTCAAATTAGTTCACCTATCTGATTACACAGATTCTCTACGAAAAATTCCAAACGGGGAAAGCGAACCTTCTATTTTGATCTGTCGCTGCCGATTACCGTCCACCGATTGTCGCCTCGAAGGAAATAGCTGCCCCAAAAAAGTGACGCTTTCATCGCACCTTGAATCCATGGATCTAGACAGGTGAATTTGGTGATATTTCTCTAAAATTTAAACATTTCCAAATTCAAATCTTCTATTTTGGCCTACCGTTGTCGACCACCGTCCACCTATCGTTCCCTCGGAGGAAATGACTGCCCCAAAAAAGTGACGTCATCGGCGTACCTTGTCGTTATTACGAATCTAAGTAAATAAGTCATTACGAATCTAAGTAAATTATCAACATTTAGAGAAAGTGGAAGTTTTAAAACGTCGAAATTATCAAAAAGTTGAAGCCCCCGAAAGTGACGCCATCTACGTACGTTGTCGTAGTTTATGAATATAATGAGGTTCGTAACGTTGCTCTAAAATTGTGATAATTTAGAGTTCAAATTCGTTTATTTTTCTGATGACACTGATTCGCCACGTAAAAATCCCGAACGAGGATAACGAGTATCTCTCTGAAGAAGACAGTTTGGCTGTCGAAACGCGTTATAGCAACGTTTGTTGTGTTTTTTAAATCGCGCATCTTGTCGTCATGCTCGCAAATTATCAATATTTGTACACTAAAATAGTTAAAAAAAAACATTTTAGTGAGTAACAGAGGGGAAATTTTAAAAACAACCGAACGAGATCAAAAGAAAAAAGTTTGGGAAACGTTACTTTTAAGTTCGAATTCGTTTACCTCCCTGGTTACATGGACTGCCTACGTAAAACACCCATCCCAAACGAAGAAAGCGAACCTTCTATTTTGACCTGCCGTTGCCGACTACCGTCCATTGATCGCCCTCTCGCAGGAGATAGCTACCCCAAAAAATAATGAAATTATCTGCGCATCTTTTCTTCATGCTTCAAAAGATCGATATTTATACACTAAAATAGTTATGAAAAACCTTTTAGTGAGTAACGAAGGGGAAGTATTATAAACAACCAGACTAGGGTAAAAAAGTTTGGAAAGCACTGCTTTAAAGTTCAAATTCGTTTACCTCTCTAATTACACGGATTCTCTAGGTAAAAACACCAAAACTGGAAAAGCGAACCTTTTATTTTGACCTGCCGTTGTCGCTTACTGTCCACCGATCGCCCTCTCCGAGGTGATAGCTGCGTGTATTTACTATTTTAAACGATATACAATCGACTCCCGCTAAAGTTGCGCCCGTTAAAGTTCTTCGCTCGTTAAAGTTGACAAGCTAGGATTGCTAAAGTTGCGCGGATATTCCCTCTCTCTATTTTCGAACGACGAATTAAACTTCGGAGTTTTAGCACCACTTTTGAATAACCCATTCAACCGCACAATGAGCAATACAACATAACATTTTTCGACAACGGTAGGGATGGTAGGGGAGTAGCAACTTTAACGGTCGATCCAGTCCGGTGAGCGCATTTTTAGCGGGAGTCTACTGTAAGACGTTCTAAGAAGTTGTCAGAAGAAATTTGTTCATGGGTGTAGGTATCATTTCCAGACTTCTCTAGAAGTCGAATATTGTGGAAGGAGCACACAAGTCGATCCACAAGGTCACCGATCACTTGTTATTACGTAGATTTTCTTTAAATTTTTGTCAGATGTTACTTACAGCGTCACCCATCCATCTGTAAAGGTAAAAAACTCGTGCCAATATCGAAGTTAGATATTCAATGTCAAACTTAACGATTTTTAACATGTCAGGTATAGGCAAAAGATGTTTTTGAAAAGATTTTAATTTATTGCGTCCAAATCTTTCTATGGATTTTAAAGATTTTGGTAAAAAAGTAATATGTTTATTAATTTTATTTAACATTTCTTTGGCCCAGTTTGGAAATATTCAAACTGTGTACAGTGTAACGCAATGTAAATAGATCGAATAGAATTTAGAACAGAATTGTATAATTTAGTAAATAAAAAAAATTTTTAGAAGGATCTGTTAAGGGGAAAGCGATCGCGATAACGAAACAAATGGCAGATAAGCGTTCCAGAAATTTCGGGAACGATAAGCCTTATCTGCCGAAAAGTTCCAGAAGCCGGGGGCCAAAACTATAAAAGGCGGTCAGCTTTCCCTCGAGTCAGTTAGTTAGAAGTCAGTGTAGTTAGTGACTTAGTAATTAGTCAATAAGTAGTTACTGTTCAGTTGAAGTGTGCCGAGTTAATTTGGTAATAAAGTGGGTATTATTCACACGTGGTAATCAATTCGAACCGATACGCCCGTAACAATAATATTTCCGGTCAATAAGAGTTCACCATGAAGAATAAAAAAAGTAATGGGATGACAGAGTGAAAAAAATAGTAAAATATGAGGATTTCGATGCTTCATTCCACACGTTAGGGAAACATTTTGAAGTAACGGCAATATAACCGCTCCACCACTTATTCTAGGTGCCTTTGTCCGCTTTAGATAAACTGATGGAAATTTCATCCCATAAGCAGTGTTATAGGTCAGAAAATCTCAACCCAAATTTCAAACGGCCCAAGTGGCATTCACCTAATTAAGTAAATTAGACGAATGTCACTTGGTGTAGCGTAACGTCTTCCTCGGATGGAGGATGGGGGCTCCCGGACAATCATTGACGTAACCATCGATGCACAATCGCCGATCGCAGATTTGGAGACGTTTGCTGTAGATACCGATCGGGGAGTCCCCCGCAAATGCGATTTTTGCGGATGGCCCCCGCCCTCGGTCTCCCGCTAATATATTTTTGATGAGTGCAGTATATTTTTACGTCCGGAAGTGAATCTAACCAAACAGACCCCTCGCTCGCATTTATATTCAAGAAGTCATTTCGTTGCGTTTTATATTTAATAGTATTCTTTTATATATATTGCGGTTAGCAGCCATTCCGCTATGTAAATATCGCCTCGGATGGGTCCTTTGTGAAGACTTTTTTTTTCTCTCTTGCCGTAGCGAGGAAATTACTTCATATTTTAAGCTTTTAAAACGCGACGACTGCGTTTAGTTTCGTCTTTTTCGTCGACGTTCGATTTTAAAATTTTATTAGATAATTAGACGTGTTCCCGTAGGTTATAATAAATAACGCGAACGTGGAATATGTTAATGGCGGGCGAACGTTTAAAGATAATATAATAACTAAATAAAGGTGGAATAACGCTGTTATAAATCAATAGGAAGACAAACTGTTATTTGATGGTTGAAAAAGAATGCGGCAACATACATTACGGTACGTCAAAGCTCTCCGGGTCCCGTCGATAAATAATTTATTTATTATGCGTGTAGAAGTCGAAAATATAAAATAATTACATTCGTAGCCGGGTCGAGTCGAACCCCTAATCAAACCGGATTAAGAGGTAAGATAATTCATCATGGCCGGAATGTTATCAACAATTAGCGGAGCGGCCGGTAATGTCTGTGATTGGACGTAATTTGAGCAGACAGACAATATATTGTAATATCTATAATTGTGGACGGCAACCCCGTAGAGATTGCGGCGTTGCACTCTATTATTAAGGCCCATGGTGGGTACATGCAGCTCCGGACTATACATTCGCGTTTGCCCGTCCATTACTTTCCTTATTTATCAATCTCGATCCGAATGCGAATGTCGCCCCCCACATTTGCGATCGTGACCACATTCGGCGGCGAAACCACCAGAAATTTGAAAAAAAAAGTCACTGCTGTTAGGTACACTTCACACGTGACTAAAATTTGTCGCATATCGAATGTGAAATATTTTAGACGTTTGGAAGACGATGAATACTTAGATAAGCTCAAGGGTTCTGCAGCAAAAGTGTTCGATTTTATTAAATATTCTTTTTGTGCTTCTTTCTGTAGATATTTTTATCTCTACTTCCTACTGTCCTTGCCTCGCTCAGCATTTGTCAATTGTTTGATTCTTTTGTTGCAGCAAAATTATTCGATTTTATGAAATATTCTGTTTGTGCCTCTTTCTGTAGATATTGTTACGGGCTTATCGGTTCGAATTGATTACACTTATCGAATAATACCCACTTTATTACCAAACTAAACGCGGATCACTACAACTGGATAATGAACTCACTTATTGACTTCTTACTAAATCACTAACTACACTGACTTTTAACGAACTTACTTGAGGGAAAGCTGACCGCCTTTTATAGTTTTGGCTCCAAACTTCTAGAACTTTTCGGCAGATAAGGCTTATCGTTTGCCGAAATTTCTGGAACGCTTATCTGCCGTGTGTTTCGTTATCGTGGCCGCTTTCCCCTTATCAGATCCTTCTAGAAACTTTTTTTTATTTACTAAATTATACAATTCTATTCTAAATTCTATTCCATCTATTTACATTGCGTTAGAATATTTTTATTTTTATTTTTATCATAACTCCGAACTGGTCTCAAGATTTTTCCCAAAGTTTCAAATTTATCCCAAAATTTTGAATTTTTTCCCAAGAATTTGAATTTTTCCCAAGAATTTGAATTTTTCCCAAAATTTTGGATTTTTTCCGAGAGTTCGAATTTTCCACAAAATTTCGAATTTTTTCTCGAGTTCGAATTTTTCCGAATATTTCGATTTTTTCAGAACTGAAATTTTCGCGAAATTTCGAATTTTTTTCCGAAATTTCGAATCTTTTCCCCAAAATTTCGAATTTTTCCCAGTTTCCAATTTTTCCAAACATTTCAGATTTTTCATAAAATTTAGGATTTTTTTTCAAAACTTTAATCTCTCTTATATCTCCGAAATGGTGCCAAAATGGAAAATATTTTCCAAATCTTCGAATTTTAGACAAAATTTTGAATTTTTTTCAAAATTTCGAATTTTTTTCAAGAGTTCGAATTTTTCCAAAATTTTGAGTTTTTTCCTAAGAGTTCGAATTTTCCCCAACATTTCGAAATTTTTCCCAAGAGTTCGAATTTTTCCCAAAATTTTGATTTTTTTCTGAAGAGTTTAAATTTTTTCCCAAGAGTTCGAATTTTTCCCAAAATTTTGAATTTTTTCTGAAGAGTTCGAATTTTTTTCCAAGAGTTCAAATTTTTCCCAAAATTTCAAGTGTTTTCCTAAGAGTTCGAATTTTTCCCAACATTTCAAATTTTGGGAGTTCGAATTTTTTCCAAAATTTCAAATGTTTCCCCAGAATTGTGAATTTTTCGCAAAATTTCGATTTTTTTCCAAGAGTTCGAATCTTTTGTCAGGAGTTAGAACATGCTCCGCGAAACCTCAAATTTATCCCCAATCTTTGAATTTTTACTAACATTTTAGCTTTCAACCCAAAATTTCTCTTATACTTCGAAAATGCGAGATGTCACTAAAATTTTTCCCAAAATTTCGATTTTTTCAAAACTGAAATTTTCGCGAAATTGTGAATTTTCTCCAAAATTTCGAAATTTTTTCTATTTCAAATTTTTTTTCAAGTGTTCGAATTTTTCTCCAAGAGTAGGAATTTTTTCCAAAATTTCGAATTTTTCTGAAAGTTTCGAAAATTTGAAAAATATCGCATTTTTGGAGAAAATTCGAAACTTTGGGAAGCATTTGGAATTTTGGGAAAAATTCGAAATTCCGGGAAAATATCGAAATTTTGAAAATAAATTGAAATTTTTGGAGTAAATGGAAATTTTGGTAAAAATTCGAAATTTTTGGAAAACATTTGACATTTTGCAAAAATCGTGGTCGAATTCGAAATATTGGGAAGACGTCGAACCTTTGGGAAAAATTCAAACTCTTGGGAAACATTCGAACTTATGGGAAAAATTCGAAGTTATGGGAAAAATGCGAAATTGTGGGAAAATATGGAAATTTCAACAGATATCTTATCTTGACCTTTTCTCCGAAATGTCTAGAGAAACTACGGTTCGGAAATGTTAAGAAAAATTCGAGAATTTGGGCAAAAATCGAAATTTTCGGGAAACATTCACGACTTTGGCAAAAATATGAAATTTTGGGATAAATGCGATATTTTGGGAAACATTCGAAATTTTGGAAAAAATTGGAAATATTGGGGAAAAATTCGAAATTTTGGGAAAATATTAAAATTTTGCCAAAATCGTGGTTAAATTCGAAATATGGGGGGAAATTCGAACTCGTAGGAAAAATTCAAACTCTTGGGAAAAATTCGAAATCTTGGGAAAAATTCGAACTTATGCGGAAAATGCAAAATTGTGGGACAAATTGGAAATTTTGACGTAAATCTGAAATTCTGGAAATAAATTGGAAATATTGGGGAAAAATTCGAAACTTTGGGAAAATATCAACATTTTTGCAAAAATTGTGGTCAAATTCGAAATGTTGGAAAAAATTCGAACTCTTAGGAAAAATTCGAATTTATGAGAAATATTCGAACTTATGGGAAAAATTTGATCTTATGTAAAAAATGCAAAATTGTGGGAAAAATAGGAAATTTTGACAAAAATCTGAAATCTTGCCATTTCGGGAAGAATTTGACATTTTCTCCAAAATTTCGAGAGAAGCTACTGTTCGGTAATTTTAAGAAAAATTCGAGATTTTGGGAAAAATCTAAAATTTTTGGTAAACTTTCACGATTTTGGTAAAATATGAAATTTTGAGATAAATTCGATATTTTGGGAAACATTCGACATTTTGGAAATATTGGGGGAAATTCGAAATTTCGGGAAAATATTAAAATTTTGTGAAAAATTCCAATTTTTGAGAAAAATTCGATATTGCTCAAAAAAAGTCAAATTTTTGAGGAAATACATCGAATATTGCATTGGAATATCAAGAACAATGATAGTTTAATAAAAATTGAAAATTTTAAGGGAAACATTTCTATTTTGAGAGAAAATGTTGATAAAAAGCTGCCAAAAACGAAAAAATGTCGAAAACAATTCTAATAAGAAACAATAGTAAACATTTTGAGAAACCCTCGAAATTTTGATAAAAAGTTTTGGCTAAAATTTGAAATTTTGGGAAAAATTTCGAATGTGGGAAAAACTTGAAATTCTGGGGAAAATTTCAAAATTTTGGGTAACATTTGAAATTTTGGAAAAAATTCGATATTCTGGGAACAATTCGAAATCTTGGGGAAAAAATCGAAATTTTGGGAACAATTTGAACTCTTGGGAAAAAAATTGAAATTTTGGGAACAATTCGAACTCTTGGGAAGAAATTCGAAATTTTGGGAGAGTCGAATTTTTTCGAAAAATACAAAAATGTCCAGAGAAAGTCAAATTTTGAGAAAAACATCGAAATTTGAATTGGAATTTCAAGAACAATAAGATAAAAAAAAACGGGAAGGTTTCGGGAAAAAAGTCGAATGTTTAGACAAAATGTTGACAAAAAAGTCCACTTTTGAGACAGAATGTTGACAAAAATGCGCAAATTTTGAGAAAGGTGTAGATCTTAAAAAAGTCAAAATTTCCCAAAAAAGTCGAAATTTCCCAGAAGTCAATTTTTCAGAAAAAAAGGTCAGATTTGGGATTTGAGTCAAACTCAAAAAAAAAATTGGAAAAATATCGAAATTCTGTAAAAAATTTGATCTCGGGAAAAAATTCGAAATTTTGGAAAAAATTCGAAATTTTGGGAAAAATTCGAACTCTTGGGAAAAAATTCGAAATTTGGGAAAGAGTCGAATTTTTTGGAGAAATCCAAAAATGTCCAAAGAAAGTCAAATTTTGTGAAAAACATCGAAATTTGAATTGGAATTTCAAGAACAATAAGATAAAAAAAAACGGGAAGGTTTCGGGAAAAAAGTCGAATGTTTAGACAAAATGTTGACAAAAAAGTCCACTTTTGAGACAGAATGTTGACAAAAATGCGCAAATTTTGAGAAAGGTGTAGATCTTAAAAAAGTCAAAATTTCCCAAAAAAGTCGAAATTTCCCAGAAGTCAATTTTTCAGAAAAAAAGGTCAGATTTGGGATTTGAGTCAAACTCAAAAAAAAAATTGGAAAAATATCGAAATTCTGTAAAAAATTTGATCTCTTGGGAAAACATTCGAAATTTTGGGAAAAATTCGAACTCTTGGGAAAAAAAATCGAAATTTTGGGAACAATTCGAACTCTTGGGAAGAAGTTCGAAATTTTGGGAGAGTCGAAGTTTTTCGAAAAATCCAAAAATGTCCAGAGTAAGTCAAATTTTGAGAAAAACATCGAAATTTGAATTGGAATTTCAAGAACAAAAAGATTAAAAAATAAACAGCAAAGTTTTGGGGAAAAAGTCGAATGTTTAGACAAAATGTTGACAAAAAAGTCCACTTTTGGGACAGAATGTTGACAAAAATGTGCAAATTTCGAGAAAGGTTAGATCTTAAAAGAGTCAAAATTCTCCAAAAAAGTCGAAATTTCCCAGAAGTCAATTTTTCAGAAAAAAGGTCAGATTTGGGGATTGAGACAAACTAAAAAAAAATTGGAAAAAATTCGAAATTCTGTATAAAATTCGATCTCTTGGGAAAAAAATTCGAAATTTTGGGAAAAGTTCGAATCCTTGAAAAAAAATTCGAAATTTTGAAAAAAATTTGATCTCTTGGGAAAGATTCGAAATTGTGGGAAAAATTCGAACTCTTGGGAAAAAATTCGATATTTTGTATAAAAATCGAACTCTTGGGAAAAAATTCGAAATTCCGGAAAAAAGTTGATCTCTTGGAAAAAAATTCGAACTCTTGGGAAAAAATTCAAAATTTTGGGAAACATTCGAATTCTTGGGAAAAATCCAAAAATGTCTAAAGAAAGTCAAATTTTGAGAAAAACATCGAATTTCGAATTGGAATTTCAAGAACAACAAGAATTTAAAAAACGGGAAAGTTTCGGGGAAAAGTCCAATTTTTAGAAAAAAAGGTTGGCAAAAAAGTCGAATTTTTAAACAAAATGTTGACAAAAAAGTCCAATTTTGGGACAGAATGTCGACACAAATGTGCAAATTTCGAGAAAGGTGTAGATCTTAAAAATATCAAAATTTCCAAAAAGGTCTTAATTTCCAGAAGTCAAATTTTCAGAAAAGGGATTGAAATACAGAACTTGTCCCCTGAAACCGAGAAAGATTAAAAAACACAACAAAGGTTGCTCTAACGCGTTTCGACAGCCAAGCTGTCATCTTCAGAGATAACTGTCTAACTGCGTTAGAGCAACCTTTGTTGTGTTTTTTAATCTTTCTTGGTTTCAGGGGACAAGTTCTGTATTTCAATTTTTGAAGATAACCAAGGACCAGTCCGTTCCATCAAAAAGAAAAGGGATTGAGTTAAACTTTCGATAAAAAATGCGTTTTTCAATAAAAAAAATCGAAATTTTGAGATAAAAGTGGAAATTTCGAAAAAAGCGAATTTTGAGAAAGGAGCCCTATTTTCCAGAAACGTCTAAATATTGAGTTGAGTTTCAGTTTGATAAAAAATGCGTAATTTGGAAAACGTGTATAGATACACGTGAGGATTCTGGATCAAAAGTCTTTTTTTATGTGAGTGTGTTTGTTTCATGCGTAATATGGTCCCTACTTCAATCATTCTTATTTGTTTTTCTTTTTTCCTTCCTTCTTGTGTATTTTTATCTTTTTTTCATTTTCTTTTCGTTTGTTCTCTACCTTTTTTCTTTCACTTTTTTTTTCTTTTCCTTTTTCTTTCACTTTTTTTTCTTTTCCTTTTTCTTTCGTTCTTTTTTTCCTCTTTCCTTCTCATTCTTTCTCTATCATTGTTTTTTGTTTTGGTTTTAATTCATCTTTCGTTTATCTTCCTCCTTTTCTCTTCTCTCTAAGACAAAGAGTAGATAACAACAAGAGTATACCTTGTTATATTTTACTAGAAATTAGTTATCCACGGGAATATGAGATCCGATTGAATTTGAGTGGTGACGACTCCTGGGTGCATTTTACCCCCTTGATCGTGTTTGAGATTTATAAAAATTTACGCTGATGTAGAGAGTGTTTTTTGTACGCCGAATACGATATAAATTGATGGTTTTTTTTCGCGATGAGCCACATTAATGAAGTATGTTGGCGTAGTAGGTTTTTGGACGGGAGCACTCTAAAAATCATAAATATGTAGCGACGCCGGGGCGGCGGCGGCGGGAGTGAGGTCGAACGTAAAAACTGTCATTTTTTAAATTTCGCAAATAAGTTAGAATGCGAAATCACGATCCGATGTAATGGCAGAGGTTGGTAAGCATTCATTTGTTATTTATTGGAATTAATATAATGACATATCGATTTGAAATCAATTCAAGATGGCCGCCGGTCGTGTATTTCGTCTCTCGGCAAATATATACATAAATGCATTGCTAACTAAGCAGCTACTACTAGCAAATCATATCTCTCTTCTTTCTAACTACAATGTGCTCGGGATAAAAATTTAAATATAAACGATGTTTCGTGATGCAGCTCTACGTCTATGTTAAAAGTTAACTCTCTCTCTAGCCCTTCGATGTTTTATTCAGAGGATGCAGCATTTGCCAAAGAAATTATCTACTTGTCTTATTTGCCGTTGCCCTCCTCTTTTATTCAGACATGCGATTGTTTCTCTACAGCGGCCCACTTTTATTATATATTCCGATTGTAGATGGAAAATTAAATGTGTCTTTTACGTCTTTGCTTTTTCTTGGATTAAAACAACCGACGCTCGTGTCCGCTTAGCTCCACAGCGGCCGCATCTTTCGAATTTCATTTGTCATTCGCCCGTGACGCATTTCGACGTTCCCGTTGACCGAATACGGTCCAGTAATTGAATAAGGGTGACGGCTCGCGAATTTTCCATGTATTAATAATTTACGTTTTTTTTTTCGGAATTTTAAAATAAAATCAGCGAAATCGCCGTCCATTACAATAATTAGACCGTATTCGGTCCTCCCGCGTGATTGGGGTCGACTGAATTACTAATGGGTGCGAGCGGAGGGGTAGCGTTTCGTCGGCGTAAAAACTCATATTCTTTTTTAATTTCGCGGACGTGTAATGTGAATACGTTTCGCGAGCGGACAATGTTTATCGCCTATCGATCCGGTCTCGGGAGCGATCGAGGGCGAAATTCGAAAATTTGACTTTACCAAAAATCACTCGTTAAGAATTGCGACCTCTACACCTTTATCATCATAAGACGATATGAAATGTGAATCTCAGATGCATTAATGGTTCTGTGATCAAAATTTTCCAGATCAAAGCGTTAAAATGTTAGAATTTTAAAATTTCAAAAATTTGGAACTTCCGCTTTACCAAAAATCAGGCGTTAAGAATTCTAAAGTGGTTTCATGCAATAAATCAGTTGCTGTAGCCAACATTTTTCTAGCATCGTCTCAAAATTTGATTGTTTGTTTCAGATTCCGTCACTCGTCAAGTTCAACGTTTACTTCTTTATCATGTAAGTAATCGTAACAATTTCCTAAAAAGATCGCTATGCGTGAGTACGTACGCAACAAATAAAACGTAACTTTGATGAACCTTTCGCCATCAAACTAGAAATGTAATCATCATTTGCGCTCATTAAATCTCAATAAAATGTTATTCTTGAAAAACTGGCACAAAAACTGAATTATATCTAAGGAATAATAAGCGCCATTAATCGTAATGGATGGTTCGCACACATTTTGACAACCTGACGGAAATTAATCAAGTTTTTTTCGCGACAGAATTGACTAATGTGGAATCTGATGACGAAAAATTGTAGACATCTATTGCCTGTATCGCCATGTTATAGTATTATTTATTATTTTTATAATTTATTTCCTTTCAATTTTTATACATTTTTTATTTCAACTATTTATATTGTTAGGGGCTTATCGGTTCAATTGATTACACGTGATTTTACCACTTTATTACCAAATTAACTCGGCACACTTCAACTGAACAATAGCTCACTACTTATTTACTAATTGCTAACCCACTAACTACACTGACTTCTAACTGACTGACTCGAGGGAAAGCTGACCGCCTTTTATAGTTTTGGCCCCGGCTTCTAGAACTTTTTGGCAGATAAGGCTTATCGTTTGCCGAAATTTCTGGAACGCTTATCTGCCATTTGTTACGTTATCGCGGCCGCTTTCCCCTTATCAGATCTTTCTGGAAACTTTTTTATTTACTAAATTATACATTTCTATTCTAAATTCTATTCCATCTATTTACATTGCATTACAATATTGTTACGGGCTTATCGGTTCGAATTGATTATACTTATCGAATAAGACCCACTTTATTACCAAATTATCTCGGCATACTTCAACTGAATAGTAACTCACTACTTATTTACTAATTGCTAACCCACTAATTACACTGACTCTAACTGACTGACTCGAGGGAAAGCTGACCGCCTTTTTATAATTTTGGCCGCCGGCTTCCAGAATTTTCGGTAGATAAGGCTTACCGAATGCCGAAATTTCTGGAACGCTTATCTGGGGTTTGTTTCGTTATCGCGGCCGCCTTCCCCTTATCAGATCCTTCTGGAAACTTTTTTATTTACTAAATTATACATTTCTATTCTAAATTCTATTCCATCTATTTACATTGCGTTACAATATTATACGCAATAAAATCCTAATAAAAAAATTAATCTTTAACAAATACAAACAAAAGGAAAACAAATATTAAATTTAATCGTGACAAACTCAAAGAGAAAAATCAAAATTAATTTAATCTGTAGCAAACCTAAGTAGAGAAGACAAACTTGCAAAATTTAATCTTTAGCAGTCACAATAGTTGCTCTAACGCGTTTCGATAGGCAGACTGTCATCTTTACAGAGATATTATCTCTCTGAAGATAATTAGCGTTTAATCTTTCTCGGTTTAAGGGGACAAGGTTCGTATTTCAATTTTTAGAATTTCGAATTTGTCACGATTTTCAAACTGTTCCCAAAATATCGAATTTTTTCGAAAATCGAAAATTTTTCCTGAATCTTCGAATTTCTGCCAAAATTTCCAATTTTTGCCAAAATTTCGCCTTTTTCCCATAAGTTCGAATTTTTCCCAGGAGTTCGAATTTTTCGCAAGATTTCGAATTTTTCCCAAAATTTTACATTTTACCCCAGAATTTCGATTTTTTTGCAAAATTTCGAATTTTTCGCGTATTTTCGAGCTGTTCCCAAAATATCGAATTTTTTCCAAAATCGAAAATGTTTCCTAAATCTTCAAATTTCTGCCAAAATTTCCAATTTTTCATAAAATTTCGACGTTTTCCCATAAGTTCGAATTTTTCCCAAGAGATCGAATTTTCAGCAAGATTTCGAATTTTTCGCGTATTTTTGAACTGTTCCCAAAGTACCGAATTTTTTCCAAAATCGAAAATGTTTCGTAAATCTCGTAAATTTCGACTTTCCCATAAGTAAGAATTTTTCCCAAGAGTTCGAATTTTTAGTAAGATTTCGAATTTTTTCCAATGTTTCAAATTTTACCTCAGAATTTTGAAATTTTCGCAACATTTCGAATTTTTCGCGTATTTTTGAACTGTTCTCAAAATATCGAATTTTTTCCAAAATCGAAAATGTTTCCTTAATCTTCGAATTTCTGTCAAAATTTCCAATTTTTCCCAAAATTTCGACTTTTCCATAAGTTTGATTTTTTCCCAGGAGTTCGAATTTTTAGTAAGATTTCGAATTTTTCCCAAAATTTGGAATTTTCCCAATATTTCAAATTTCATCCCAGAATTTCGAATTTTTCCCAAAATTTCGAATTTTTCCCAAATTTCGAATTTTTCGCGTATTTTCAGACTGTTCCCAAAATATCAAATTTTTTCCAAAATTGAAAATATTTCCTAAATCTTCGAAGTTCTGCCATTAGTTCGAATTTTCCCCATTAGTTCGAATTTTCCCCATGAGTTCGAATTTTCCCATGAGTTCGAATTTTTCCCATGAGTTCGAATGTTTTTCATGAGTTCGAATTTTTCCCATGAGTTCGAATTTTTTCCAAAATTTCACATTTTTCCCCAGAATTTAGAATTTTTCGCAAAATTTCGAATTTTTCCCCAGAATTTCGAATTTTTCCCAAAATTTCGAATTTTTCGCGTATTTTCAGACTGTTCCCAAAATATCAAATTTTTTCCAAAATTGAAAATATTTCCTAAATCTTCGAATTTCTGCCATTAGTTCGAATTTTCCCCATGAGTTCGAATTTTCCCATGAGTTTGAATTTTTTCCATGAGTTCGAATGTTTTTCATGAGTTCAAATTTTCCCCATGAGTTCGAATTTTTTCCAAAATTTCACATTTTTTCCAAAATTTCACATTTTTTCCCAGAATTTAGAATTTTTCGCAAAATTTCGAATTTTTCCCCAGAATTTCGAATTTTTCCCAAAATTTCGAATTTTTCGCGTATTTTCAGACTGTTCCCAAAATATCAAAGTTTTTCCAAAATTGAAAATATTTCCTAAATCTTCGAATTTCTGCCAAAATTTCCAGTTTTTCCCATTAGTTCGAATTTTCCCCATGAGGTCGAATTTTCCCATGAGGTCGAATTTTCCTCATGAGTTCGAATTTTCTCTATGAGTTCGAATTTTCCCCATGAGATCGAATTTTTTCAAAAATTTTACATTTTTCCCCAGAATTTCGAATTTTTCGCAAAATTTCGAATTTTTCCCAAAAGTTCGAATTTTTTCCAAGAGTTCGAACTTTTTCCAAGAGTTCGAACTTTTTCCAAGAGTTCGAACTTTTTCCAAGAGTTCGAACTTTTTCCAAGAGTTCGAATTTTTTCCAAGAGTTCGAACTTTTTCCAAGAGTTCGAATATTACCCACAATTTCGAATTTGAACAAGAATTTTGCAAAAATTTTAATATTTTCCTAAAATTTCGAATTTTTCCCAAGAGTTTGAATTTTTCCCAAAATTTCATATTTTTCCCGAAATTTCCAATTTAACTAAAATTTTCGCAAAAATTTTAATATTTTCCTTACATAACGAATTTCCCAAAACTTCAAAAAAATTGCCAAAACTTCGAAAATTTTCCCAAAAAGACAACGATGTCAAAAAATTCAATTCTTTTTCAAAATTTCGAATTTTCCCAAGAGTTCTAATTTTTCCCATGAGTTCGAATTTTTCCCGTGAGTTCGAATGTTTTCCAAAATTTCAAATTTTTCCCCAGAATTTAGTATTTAACGCAAAATTTCGAATTTTCCCAAGAGTTCAAATTTTTCCCAAGAGATCGAATATTTCCCAAGAGTTCGAATGTTTCCAAACAGTTCTAACTCTGTCCAAGAGTTCGAATTTTACCCAAAATTTCGAATTTGATCAAGATTTTTGCAAAAATTTTAATATTTTCTCAAAATTTCGAATTTTTCCTAAGGGTTTAAATTTTTCCCAAAAATTTCAAATTTAACTCAGATTTTCGCAAACATTTTAATATTTACCTTACATAACGAATTTCCCAAAAGGACAATGATGTCAAAAAATTCAATTTTTTTCCCAAAATTTTTCCCATGAGTTCGAATTTTTCCCATGAGTACGAATTTTTTCCAAAATTTCAAATTTTACGCAAAATTCGAATTTTTCCCAAGAGTTCGAATTTTTTCCAAGAGTTTGGATTTTCCCCAAAATTTCAAACATAACCAAGATTTTCGCAAAAATTTTAATATTTTCCATACATTACGAATTTCCCAAAATTTCAAAAAATCTCCCAACATTTCGAAAATTTTCCCAAAAGGACAACGATGTCAAATTTTTGCAAAAATTTATATTTTTCCCAAGATTTCGAAAGTTCCCAAATTTTCATCACCATCTTTGAAGCATTATCGGTTTGGTGTACCTTGGAAAAATAAATGTTTGTTATAAATTCACACTGCATTTGTGGTGAGTATCTTAAGACACTATTGCACCTTTTAAGAAAATAAATTAAATAAAATTTAAAAAATAAACTGTAATACTTCGATAAAAAAACATCAAAATTAAATTCTACCCTTTTAATTGGACCACTCTAAAATTTTTTGAGATTTTCATTCTTCTCTTCGATGAAAAGAAGAGAAGCAAATGAAAAACGTATTTTTCTAAATTGACGCGCCTGCAATTTCGACGTGACGCTATCGATCGCGTTTTTTTTTAGCCTCGACGTCCTTTATTTGGTTAAAAATCCCCAATTCATCATGATACTTGTAGATAAGCGAACGAGAAGCAGCAAAGCAGAAATCAAATATATCACATTTGGTTATCAAATATCGGAATGGATACGGGCCTTCAATCAAACCCCGGGGCGAACCGTTATTCCCAAATATGTATGAAAAAAAAAAGGAAAAAACGGTGTGTGCAATATCATCATCGGAGAGCGCGGCTCTTGGCTTGGTAAAAATACATAAATATAATGGATATAAATTGTCAATCGGGCCGCGTTGGGGGCGCGAACGAACGAGGGGTGGACAGGGCGGCGCCCCCCTTGCATCATGCACGGAGTGTGAGTTAATAACCGGATTACACTTTAATAATAATCAATGGGTTGTTCTCAATTCGTTCGCCTTTGCAGCGGGGCAACGGAGCTAGTCAGATACGGAAATCGGCAGACACTCGCATCTGCTGAAGTCTCGAGAAAATTCAAGGTTCCGAGGGGTAGAAAGGTCAGTACCTTCTTAAACATTAAGTATGAAACACTGTCATAACGGAAGCTTGAAAATTCTTAAAGACAAATTTGTTGGCAAGAAAACTTCAAATTTGTCAACAAATTTTTAGTTTTTGATTAAGATCAAAATTTCACTTTTTATGGAAGTTTCGTTTTTTTTTCGAAAATGCGAGACAGTATTCAAACAAATTCGAAATTTGGGAAAAAATTCAAAATTTTAATATTTTTCGAAAAATTAAAAAGAATAAATAAAGACAGACTTAATTAAAGTTTGAAATTTCGGCAAATTAAGTTCGGAAAAAATTTATTAAAAAATTAAATCTTTGGAAAAATTATATTTTGAGAAAAACTTGTTAGCGAGAATTTTGAAATTTCGGACAAATATTCTCTGTATCTTTTTCACAGAAAGACAATGAAATTTTGGACAAATGTTGAAACCTTCGATAAACTTTTAGAATTGGGAAAGAAATGTTAAATTTTGAAAATTGTTATTTTTGAAATTCCTGGGAAAACCGTTTACGGAAATATGGGGGGATTTTTTTTGAATTTATGGAAATAAAGCGTTAGAATGTTGGGGAAAATTTTGAAACTATGAGAGGCATTTAAAGTTGTATAAACATTTAAAATGTTGGGAAAAATTTCAAGTATAAGAAAAAATTTCAAATTTTGGGGAAAGTTGAGATCTTAAAACTTCAGGAAAGTTTTAAAATTTTGTCACTACCACTAATTCTGGAAAAGTTTAAAAACTGAAATTTCATTAGAAATGCGTAACTTGATTTTTTTGTTTCATTTAAAATCACGTAAAGGGAAAATATTAAAAGTTTGAAATTTCGAGGAGAATCAGAACAGGAAAAAAGGAATTTTGAGATTAAAGTCACAAATGAGAAAAACCACGGAATTTTTTTGAGTTTGACAATTTTGAAGAAATTCCAAATTTCGGGAAGAATTCGAACTTTTGGGAAAAATTCACTCTTGGGGAAAGTTCGAACTCTTAGGAAAAATTCGAACTCTTGGGAAAAATTCGAACTTTTGGGAAACAGAAATTTTAGGAAAAAATCGAAATTTTCGAAGCAAAATCGAAATTTTTGAAACAAAATCGAAATTGGAAAAATTCGACATTTTGGGAAAAAGTTCGAAATGTTCAGAAAAATTTGAAATTGTGGACAACATTAAATAATTTGCAATTTTCTCCAAAATTACAAATGTTTGCTCGAAGTTTTAAGATTAACATCAAAATTGTAAGAAAAGTCGAAATTGCAAGACGAATTGACTCATAATTTCGACTTTGTTCACGAAACTTCTACGCGAACCACGTGAAGTATTCGTAATTTAGAGAAACATTTTTTTTTATCCCAAATTTCTGTAGGTTTGCCAAAATTTTGAAATTGGCGTCGAAATGTTGGGAAGAAAAGTCGAAATTTTAAAAGAAATAATAATAATACGAAAAATATTGTAATTTAAATTGAAATTTGAAAATCAAAGAACTACGGTTCGGAAATTTTAAGAAAAATTCGAGATTTTGGGAGAAAATCGGAATTTTTCGGGAAACATTCACGATTTTGGGAAAAATTCGATATTTTGGAAAACATTTGACATTTTGGAAAATACTGGAAGTACTGGGGAAAAATTCGAAATTTCGGAAAAAAAATTCGATATTTTGGAAAACATTTGACATTTTGGAAAATACTGGAAGTACTGGGGAAAAATTCGATATTTTGGAAAAAACTGGAAGTACTGGCGAAAAATTCGAAATTTTGGGAAAATATTAACATTTTTGCAAAAATCGTGGCCAAATTCAATATATTAGAAAAAAATCGAATTCTTAGGAAAAATTCGAACTTATGGGGAAAATTTGAACTTATGTAAAAAATACGAAATTGTGGGAAAAACTGGAAAATTTCACGAAAATATTACAATTTTGGAAAAATATTAAAATTTTTGCCAACATTGTGGTCAAATTTGTAATATTGGGAAAAATTTGAATTCTTAGAATAAATTCCAACTCATGGAAAATTCGAAATTTCGGGAAAGGTTTGAAATTTTGGGAAAAATTTTAACTCTTGGGAAAAATTCGAAACTTTGGGTGAAATTCGAACTCTTGTAAAAAGTTCGAACTCTTGGGAAAAATTCGAACTCTTGGGAAAAATTCGAACTCTTGGGAAAACATGAAATTTTGCGTAAAATACGAAATTCTGGCGAAAATGCGACTTTTTGGAAAAAATTCGAACTCATGGGAAAAATTCGAACTCATGGGAAAAATTCGAACTTATGGGAAAAATTCGAAAATTTGGGAAATAATAGAAATTTTGGTAAAATATTAAAATTTTTCCAAAAATCTGAAATCTTGGTCAAATTTGTTTGCCATTTTGGAAAGAATTCGACATTTTCCCCGAAATTTCGAGAGAAACTGTTGGAAAAAAATTGAGGCGATGAAAAAATCAACGCAAGATGAACGCGGCAGAATGTCCTTCATAAATCATTTGCATGATATATTTGTATATTTATATAAAATGAGAACATATTCATGCGGTGACCTATTATTTTGCATAATATTCAAAACATGACGTAGTTTTTCTGCCATGACATACTCTTGTTCAATTGTTTTACGACTCGCCTATTAATTATTTGAATTGAAATTCAATTAGATGTCACTTTGCTTTATAGGGGTATTTCGAGTTTTATTCTATCATGGTAAAATCTTATTACTGAATCATCAAACGAGAGATAATTACACACTAAACCGTCGGCTAAAACAGGACACTGTAATGTGGCAGTTTTTCCTTTTAAGTTTATTCCGAGTTTGTAGGGGGCATAAAGCAAAAATACTGTAATCTAACCGTACCACCGGGATCGTGGGATCTTGGCTATTTATCCGCGATTTATTGAACTGTATCGATGCACTACAACACCCAAGTAATAACCATTACATTTAATCATTGTTTACCGGTCTTATATCGATTAGAGCGAGTCTAGGCAGTAAGCCTTGGAATTAATTTAAAACATCCCACTATGTATGCTAATTTGATCCCTAAAATTAAACTTTATTCTTAAAATTTATTCCCCAGATTTAATTTGTTTTTAGTTATCTTCCTTATTTAATGCAAATTTCGAGAAATCCCTTAATATTCCATTATGCCATTTTTTACTCGAAATTTATGCATTAAATAAATTGTATCAGAATATTAAATAAGGCATCGCGGCGGCGTTGCTTTACGAAAAAAGTATTATGTATGATAATAATACCGAAGTAATCTTCTAAGCGATTTTCTCGACCGCCAAATGGTTAAAATTTAATATTGTTTCGAAGCGAATTCACGTCTTAGAAATTTAATGTAAATAAAAGGAAAAAATACGAGAAAACTCTGCATATTACCGAGTGACAAAGAACGCAATTTTATAAAAATAACTCATTGTAATACATAATTAATACGAAAGTTGTCCGTGAACTGAAGTTTTGAACTCTCTTATTGTAATATCGAAGTTTATAATATAATAAGACGACATTTCCTGTTTTCATCGAATATGCATAACTTTTTTTAATTCATTTTTTTTAAATCTACGTTTTATTATACGTTACGATATATTCACCTTATGAATAAAACAAGTTTTATAAATAATTGACCTCTCGGGGACTGTCTGTGAAAATAAAATAGAAGCACATCGAAAGCGCTCTTTGTTCCACTTATTGTTGAATTTTAAAGAAGCTGCCGGACTTTGTTCCCGTCTTCCCGCCGGGAATCCCCCGATTTTCATTCGTGAACCTTCGTGAACGCTCCCAATTTTTTTTCCTGGGAATCTTCAGGGAATATCCTCAGTAAATTTTCCCGTGAGCATTCTAGCAAAAATTTTAGCGCTTTCGTTCAACTTCGCAGAATCTGTCGGATTTTGTTGCAACTTTGAATCCAGCTGTCAGCTTGGACCGTCGTTATCGCCGCTGTTATTCTTGTTATCCTTTGCTTTAAAAATTTGATTTCTAATTATCTGTGTTTACTTTTAAAGAATTTAAATTTTCCTGAAATCGTTGTTTTTCCCAAAATTTCGAATTATTCTTAGTATTTCGAATTGATTCCTAAACTTCGAATTTTCCCAAAATTTCGACTTTCTCATAAGTTCGAATTTTTCCCATGAGTTCGAATTTTTTTCATGAGTGCGAATTTTTCCCAAAATTTCAAATTTTTCCCCAGAATTTCGAATTTTTCTCAAAATTTCGAAGTTTTTCCCAAAAGTGCGAATTTTTTCCAAAAGTTCGAACCTTTTTACAATAGTTCGAATTTTTACTAAAAGTTCAGATTTTTCTCAGAAGTTCAAATTGTTCCCAAAAGTTCAAATCTCTTGCCAAAAGTTCGAATTTTTCCCAAAAGCTCTAATTTTTCCCAACGGTTCGAATTTTTCCCAAAATTTCGAATTTTTTTCTCAAAAGTTCGAATTTTTCCCAAAAGTTAGAATCTTTTCACAATAGTTCCGAGTCTTTTTCTTAAAGTTCGGATTTTTCCCAGAAGTTCGAATTTTTCCCAAAAGTTCGAATTTTTCCCAAAAGTTCGAATTTTTCCCAAAAGTTCGAATTTTTCCCAAAAGTTCGAATTTTTCCCAAAAGTTCGAATTTTTCCCAAAAGTTAGAATCTTTTCACAATAGTTCCGAGTCTTTTTCTTAAAGTTCGGATTTTTCCCAGAAGTTCGAATTTTTCCCAAAAGTTCGAATTTTTCCCAAAAGTTCGAATTTTTCCCAAAAGTTAGAATCTTTTCACAATAGTTCGAGTCCTTTTCTAAAAGTTCGAATTTTTCCCAGAAGTTCGAATTTTTTCCAAAAGTGGCCAGCCAATTTGATCAAGATTTCAGATTTCTGTCAAAATTTCCAATTTGTCCCACAATTACGCGTTCTCCGCATAAGTTCGAATTTTTCCCATGAGTTCGAATTTTTCCCAAGAGTTCGAATTTTTCCTACGACTTCAAATTGTTCCCAATTTTTCGAATTTAACCACAATTTTTGCAAAATTTTAATACTTTCCCAAAATTTTGAATTTTTCCCAATATTTCCAATTTTTACCAAAATTTCGGATATTTCCCAAAATATTTAATTAATCCCAAAAATTCATATTTTTCCCAAAATCGTAAATGTTTCCCGAAAATTTCGATTTTGCCCAAAATTTAGAATTTTTCTTAAAATTTCCGAAATTTCGGGGAAAACGTCAAATTCTTTTTAAAATGGCAAGCAAACTTGACAAATATTTCAGATTTTTGTCAAGATTTCCCAATTTTCCCACAATTTCGCATTTTTACCATAAATTCGAATTTTTCCCATAAGTTCGAATTTCACCCATAAGTTTGAATTTTTCCCATGAGTTTGAATTTTTCCAAAGAGTTCGGCTTGCTCCCAATATTTTAAATTCGACCACGGTTTTTTCAAGTTTTAATATTTTCCCAAAATTTCAAAATTTTCGCCAAATTTTCGAATTTTTCCCCAATATTTCCAATTTTTCCCAAAATTTCGAATTTATTCCGAAACTTCAAATTTTTTCCTAAATTTCATATTTTTTCCAAAATCGTACATTTTCCCAAAAGTTCGAATCTTCACAAAAGTTCGAATCTTTACAAAAGTTCGAATCTCTTCCCAAAAGTTAAAATCTTTTCACAATAGTTCGAGTCTTTTTCTAAAAGTTCGGATTTTTCCCAGAAGTTCGATTTTTTTCCAAAAGTGGCCAGCAAATTTGATCAAGATTTCAGATTTCTGTCAACATTTGCAATTTGTCCCACAATTTCGCGTTCTCCGCTGAGTTCGAATTTTTCCCAAGAGTTCGAATTTTTCCCAAGAGTTCGAATTTTTCCTACGACTTCAAATTTTTCCCAATTTTTTGAATTTAACCACAATTTTTGCAAAATTTTAATACTTTCCCAAAATTTTGAATTTTTCCCAATATTTCCAATTTTTACCAAAATTTCGGACTTTTCCCAAAATCTCGAATTTTTCTTAAAATTTCCGGATAGTTCTTACATAACAGTTTTCTTAAAAATCTCGAATTTTTTCTAAAGTATCTAATTTTTCCTAAAATTATTTCCAAAATTTCGAATTTTTTCGTTTCGAATTTTACCCAAAACTTCTTATTTTCCCAAAATTACAAATCTGTCGTAAAATTTCGAATTTTCCCAGAATTTTGAATTTTTCCCAAAATTTTTAATTTTTATCAATTATTTGAAGTTTTCAGCATTTGGGATTGTCCTCAACGTTTTGATTTATTACCAAGTTCCCGAAATGTCAAAATTACCGAAGTATTTCCAAAATATCAATGTTTCATAAAATTTCAAATTTTTCCTAAACTGTCTAATTCGCAAAATCTCGAATTTTTCGCAAAATATCCAATTTTTCCCAAAATCTCGAATTTTCCCCAAAATCTCGAATTTTCGAACTTTGGGAAAAGTTCGAAAATTTGGGAACAATTCAAAATTTTGGGAAATTGGACATTTTAGAAAAAATTCGAATTTTTCGCGGAAAATAATGTTTCATAAACGTGGAATTACGGAAACATTTCCAAGTTTTGAGAAAAATTCAATTATTTCGGAAAAAATTCAAAATTTTGGGAAAAATGCGAAATATTTGGAAAATTTCGAAATTTTGGGAAAAATTCGAAATTTGCGAAAAATTTCGAAATTTTGGGAAATAAATCGAAATTTTGGGAAAAATTCAAAATATTTAAAAAAATTCGAAATTTTGGGAAAAGGAAAATTTCGAAATTTTGGAAAAAATTCGAAAATTTCGAAATTTTGGAAAATAAATCGAAATTTTGGGAAATATTCAAAATATTTAAAAAATTTCAAAATTTTGGGGAAAAAATCGAAATTTTGAGAAAAATTCGAAATTTCAAGTAATCGAAATTTTAGGAACAATTCAAAATTTGGTAAAATTTATAAAATTTTTGTAAAAATCTTGATCAAATTCGAAATTTTGGGAAAAATTCGAACTCTTGGGAAAAATTCGAACTCTTGGGAAAAATTCGAACTCTTGGGAAATATTTATGCTTTTGGGAAAAATCGAAATTTTAGGAAAAGATTTAACTTTTTGCAAATATCTGAAATTTTAGTCAAATTTGCTTGCCATTTTAGGAAGAATTTGACATTTTTTTCGGAATTTTGAGAGAAAAACTATTTGGGAAAAAATAACAGGCGATGAATAAAATCAACGCAAACTAAACGCGGTAGAACGTCCTTCATAAAACATTTGCATGATTTAGTATATTTGTATTTAAATAAAATTTTTCCTCAAGTTTCGAATTTTTTCCGAAACTTCGAATTTTCAACAAAACTTCGATTTTTTCGAGAACTTTGAATTTTGCCCAAAATCTTCAATTTTTTCCAAAATTTCGACTTTTTCTCAAAATTTCGAATTTTCCCCAAAGTTTTAAACTTTCACTAATATTTAAATTTCGAAATATTTCGAAATGTCTGAAAATTTCGATTTGTTTCAAAACATTCCAATCTTTCCCATAATTTCAATTTGTTCAAAAACTTAATTTTTTTTCGATACTTCAAATTTACTGAAAATTTACAATAGTTTTCGAAATTCCAACTTTTTTTTCAGTATCATTATTATCGTCATTAAGTTCCAACCAATTTAGGATTTAATAGTGTAACGAAATGTAAATTATAGAATTTAGTACGTAAGAAAATTTTCTAGAAAGATCCGATAAGGGAAAGCGGCAGCGTATTGAAGCAAACGGCAGATAAGCGTTCCAGAAATTTCGGCAAACGACAAGCCTTATCTGCTGTATTTTTCTAGAACCCGGAAGCGAAAACTATATAAGGCGGTCGCCTTTCCCTCGAATCAGTCAGTTAGAGTCAGTGTAGTTAATTAGTGAGTTAGCAGTTAGTAGTTAGAAATGAGTTAATTATTCAGTTATAGTGTTCCGAGTTTAGTTTGGAAATAAAGTGGTTATAATTCACGCGTAATAATCATTTCAAACCGATAGCCCGCAACAATATCAAAATTTCGATTTTCATCCTCATCTTTACTTCGATTTTTTCTCGAAATTTGAGTAAAAAGGCTTCCTGTCTCTATTTAATCACTTTAAACTGATTAAAATAGAGCTGCAGCATTCAAAAAACAAACATCGAAGACCTTTTTAATTTAAAGCGTCACCACGTCTCTCGTTGTTTCAAAGATGGCGCGTCAGTGACAAAACGCTTCGCCCACACCGCCGCAATCGTTGGAAAATATTTTTTATTGGGCTCCCAGCACCCATTAATTTCGTCCGCCGACACAAGGCGAACGGTGGGGCACTGTGTCGTGGTTTGGGCCTCATCTCCCGATCGTTCGGGTCCTCCGGCCGCTCGGACAAGGGCAGTTTAGGGCAGTGGGTCTGTGCGAGTGCGATTTGTTTTGATTACGCTCCGCATCCCCCCCTGCCCCCCAGCTTTTGATGAATAATGAATGTATTTTTCGAATAACAAAGGGAGAGGGTGGTCGTGCCGAGGGGCGGCTGCTTCGGTGACGAGTTGGCCACTGTCATCTCTACAGGCGGATAACGCGGGCGATATATATTTTTTTGGATTATTATAAATGTCAAACGGATTGATATATCTTGCTATATCTACGTTGTTTTAGCCCGAGGCCAGATTACTTTTGGAATTATAAACCATTGTATTTGCATGCCCGTGTATCGTTATGGTTTTACGTGGGGACGTAATTTCACCAATTTATTTCGATTTTAAACCGAAAGCAAATCAAAGGACTAAGAAATGGTCCAAAGCTGGCTAGATCTAACAATTTACATTTTGGTAATGACATGTGAAGTAGGGATGTTATGGAGTTCCGTAACCGTAACCGAAACTGTCGGATATCCGAATCTGTAACCGAAACCCATATAAATGTTTCCGATAATTTCGGATGTTATTTGAAATAATTTTGCTAATTCCCGTTGACGACTTTTTTTTCCGCCCCACCTAACTCACTATTGTAACGGTCGACGAGTTAAATGGATCCATTTCTTTTTAATTTCAACATTTTTCCAGAAATTTCTATTTTTTTGGAATTTTCTCATTATTAATCTTTTTAAAAAATTTTGATTTTTTTCAACATTTTGATTTTTTTCCCGAGAATCTTAACTTTTTTTCATTTTAATTTATGCAAATATTATACATTTTTAAAATTTACACTTTTTTCCGAAATTATAACTTTAAAGTTTTACCAAAATTTTATCCTTCTTTAATATCTTCGAAGTTTTGCAAAATCTGGAATTATTTTCAAAATTTCTAATTTTTTGAAAATGTCGACTATTTTGTTCAAAATTTTTACTAACAGGAGTTCAAGGTCACGTGCGGTCAGGGTCCTATGTGTTCAAGGTCACGTGAGGTCAAGGTCGCACATGTTCAAAATCACGTGAGCTCAAGGTCGCATGCTTTAAAGGTTACATGATGTCAAGGTTGCACGTGCCCAAGGTCACACGAGGTCATGGTCCACGTGTTCAACGTCACGTGATGTCAAGGATACACGTGTTTAAGGTCACGTGATGTCAAAGTCACATTTGATCAAGGCCACGCGAGGTCAAGGTCGCATGCGTTCAAGGTCCAGTAACGTCAAGGTCACTTGAGGTCAAAGTCACACATATTCAAGGTCACATGATGTCAAGGCCATGTGAGGTCGCGTAATGTCAAGGACACACGTGTTTAAGGTCACGTGTCAAGGTCACGTGAGGTCAAAGTCAGACATATTCAAGGTCACATGATGTCAAGGTCATGTGAGGTCGCGTAACGTCAAGGACAAGTTTTTAAGGTCGTGTGATGTCAAGGTCTGACGCATTCAAGGTCAAGTAACGACAAGGTCGCGCGAGGTAAAGGTCGCACGCGTTCAAGGTCAAGTAACGACAAGGTCACTTGAGGTCAAAGTCACACATATTCAAGGTCACATGATGTCAAGGCCATGTGAGGTCGCGTAATGTCAAGGACACACGTGTTTAAGGTCACGTTTTGTCAAGGTCACATGTGTTTAAGCTCACGTGATGTCAAGGTCACATTTAATCAAATTCACGCGAGGTCAGGGTCGCACGCGTTCAAGGACAAGTAACGTCAAGGTCACGTGAGGTCAAAGTCAGACATATTCAAGGTCACATGATGTCAAGGTCATGTGAGGTCGCGTAACGTCAAGGACAAGTTTTTAAGGTCGTGTGATGTCAAGGTCACATGTGTTTAAGGTCACATTTGATCAAGGCCACGCGAGGTCAAGGTCGCACGCGTTCAAGGTCAAGTAACGACAAGGTCACTTGAGGTCAAAGTCACACATATTCAAGGTCACATGATGTCAAGGCCATGTGAGGTCGCGTTATGTCAAGGACACACGTGTTTAAGGTCACGTGATGTCAAGGTCACATTTGATCAAGTTCACGCGAAGTCAGGGTCGCACGCGTTCAAGGTCAAGTAACGTCAAGGTCGCGTGAGGTCAAAGTCACACATATTCAAGGTCACATGATGTCAAGGTCATGTGAGGTCGCGTAATGTCAAGGACACACGTGTTTAAGATCACGTGATGTCGTGGTCACATGTGATCAAGGTTACGCTAAGTCAAGGTTGCATGTCATTAAGGTCACGCTAGGTCAAGGTCGCATGTGATCAAGGTCACGTTAGGTCAAGATCACATAATGTCAAGGTCGCGTGAGGACAAGGTCACACATATTCAAGGTCACATGATGTCAAAGATATGTGATGCCAATGTTACATGCGTTCAAGTTCACGTAGTTCGAAGTCATGTGAGTTCAAGATTGCGTGACTCAAGTTCACTTGAGTTCAAGGTCACACGAACCTAAAGTCGCGTGAGATTTAACATTACTTCATTTCAAGGTCATATGAACTCATGTCAAGAGATTAAGGTAACAGGAGCCTCGTGGCCTTGAGCTCATGTGAGTGGAACTCAAGGTCGTGTAAAAACAAGATAACGTGGAACAAATCCTGCTCATAAATTTCGAAAAAAGGGGAAATTTTCAGTAAAAATTAAAAGGTGGGTTTACAATCTTACCTAAAATTCTGAATTTTCCTCAAAATTTCTAATTATTCCCAAAAGTTCGAATTTTTCCCAAAACTTCGAATTTTTCCCAAATGTTTGAATTTTTCTCGTAATTTCGAATTTACTTCAAAATTTTGAATTTTACCCAGAATTTCGAATTTTTCACCAAATTTCTATTTTTCTCTGAAAATTTCTAATTTTCGCGAACATTTTGAATTTTTCCTACCATTTTAAATTTTTCTCGAAACATTGAATTTTCCAAAGAATATTGATTTTTTTCAAAAGTATGGAATATTTCCCAAAATTTTAAATTCCCAAAATATCCCAAATTTTGAGCATTTGTTTTTGCAAATTGTCGAATTTTTCCAAAAGCTATGATTTTACGCGGAAAATCGCATTCTCCAAAACTCTAAATGTTTCCAAAAATTTCAAATTGTCCCACAAAATTTCGAATCCCAATATTTCGAATTATGTACGAATTTTCAAATTTTTCCCGAACATTCTAATTTTTCTATGGAGAAACATATCGAAATTTCGAGACGTTTCTCGGGTTTTGGTCAATTTCAAAAGTTTCCATTGGAATCGTAGAAATGATATTCGTAGTTCCTAGTTAACAAAATCGTTTCTCGGAGATAGCGACCGATATGGGGGAATTCCCGGGCCCCAAATTCGATGCGGCATCAATCTGAAAACGCAGTTTTGTCAACGCCGTTCCGGCAATTGGCGAGCGGGGGTGCGTGGGGGACACGTCGGAGCCGCGGGACATGTTAACTCGCCGATTTAAACATCACGAAATGATGCACCGGCGCTTGTCACGGATGCACTTTTATGGTGGTTTCGTTGAAAACGCGTGTAAATCAGTTGTGATATCTGTTGCTCCTGTCGGCTAGTTTTCAACAAACGACGCACTAGTCTGGTGTGGGGAATTCAACATGTGTCCCGGAATGATTTTCAGGGATTCTTCTGCCGTTACGTACGCTTAACTTTCAATCGAGTTATAACGGAAGTGTTTCTTGAACAATGGTATTGTAAATACCAGTAAATTGCCATAGAAGCCAGATAAGTATCGAATAAAATATGGTCGAAGTTCTATATCATGTCTTTAATACAATAGTTACTTTACATTTTACCACATTTAAAGAAATATATCGGGACGATCGAAATTTACATAGAAAAGGCATTCAAATTGAAATTTAGAATAGTAATAAAGTAATAAAATAGCTTTTAAACTTATTACACGTCTTGAACTGTTAAATATTGTTATTTACGTATACGAGGTTTGATCAATTGATGAGTTGGTTGAACACTTGGGGCCTTTCTTCTAGATTGAATTGTTGCCACTTTTACGTGTCTGTGTGCTCTTTAATTTAAACGAAAGTTCTTTAAACATAAACTCCAAAGAAATTTGTATAAAAATGTGAAATTAAAAGCTTTCATTAATCATATGAAATTAAAAGCTTTTATTAGACATAGGCGCTTTACTAGATGTTTATTGGAAAATTTGCATTAGTCGCGAGCGCGAGTCTGCTCTGTACGGAGATCCGTTCTAGAAGCCGGAACGGTATAAATACGCGGTCGTCTTTTCCTAAGTCACTCAGGTAGCCTGGTAGTTAGGTAGTCAGATAGTTAGATATTCAGGTAGTCAGATAGTTAGATAGTCATATAGTTAAGTGTTCTGAAATAAGTTTGAAATAAAGTATTTACAATTCACCGAGTTTTAATTATCGAACCGGTAACACGTAACATAGTATTATTAGGAATCCAACCCAGAGATAGCATCTACTAAATTTGAATAATTAAGCAGCAACTAAGGAGATAACGTAATTGTGCGATATTGAATATTCCAGTAGTCGTCAAATACCCTAGTTGAATGTTCTTTTAAAATGTTGAAAATCCAACGTGAACTGGTAACACGTAACAATACTAAATTGAACTCGAGTCTGAACTCATCGACCCATACGCAGTTTTCTGGTGGAGCTGAAGTGTCAAATTCATAATTTGGTCCCGGTGCTACGACGGAGGTTCGATTGGGGGCGCGCGGCGTCTGAATGGGGCGCTTTCATCGCTGCCGGAATGGGTGATTAGGAATTGTGATATCTTAACAATGGATGCGGAGCTGCGGCCTTGTCCGGCAAGAACCCCATTTAATAAATCCCTATTCTGACGCGCGCACAATACATATATTATTTATCAATGGTGGTGCAGGACAATTGGAGTTGACAAACACCGATATGGCCATTATTTGAATATAACATCATGATCCACGTATCGGGCCGCATTATTAATTAATACAAAATACACAACATACATGTTTGTGCCGCATAATTGCAACTAAATTTGTGGCACTTTCATAAATTAACTGATATTGATATTGGATAATATTTTGTTTAAATTTGCAAACATAAATTCGCTTTATTGGTCTATTGTAGATTCTTTGTGTTGTTAATGGCTTATGGAACAAATCGCTGTTATTAATGAGGCCGCCAGTTTTGTTTTCATTAACTACATTTAAAAATTGACATTCACCGAGTTGCGATGTCAACTTTTATCGTTTTTTAATTGACACTATCCGATTTATGTATGTATGTGTGTACGTTTTCACCTTTGCGTCGATTTATGAACTTTCGGTTTCGACGCTTACGATCGTTGGGGGTTTAAATTATGGCGGATAATTAGAATAAGTCCTAGATGGGAATTATCGAGTCTCTTTTGAGCATCACATCACATATTAGAGAGTTGATCAATATTATCCATAAATCAAATCCCCGCCTCATTGGAGAAGCGCACGACATTCTATCATATTTCAAAAACATCAAGCCATTATTCTAATTACTATGGAATGAATATAGATGATTTTAATAATATAACTACTCAGCGGGAACTCTTGCTGGCTGTAATTACGAAATTTGATTCATAGAAACCAGATTTGCTAGATGATGCCATTAATAATTATAAATGCACATTTTTCCTTTGGTTTTAATTAATACTATCATGGCAGATTTTAATCCTGGGGCACCAAAGAGAAACCATCGTAAAATTTCATTTTTATCCAACGTCAACCGACTACACAAGCAAATAAATTAAAGATCATCCAAATAACTCCATAAGAAAATCAAATTCCATTCGTTCGCATTTATCACACTTTTGATAATATCGTAAATGTTGCGAATTTAATCGAAATCTTAGAAATTACCCAAAATTTGGGAAACATTTCGAAATGTTAATGCTTCACTCTGAAAAATTACGAAAATTTGGAAAAAATCGCAATTTTCGAAGAAATTCGCAATTTTCGAAAAATTCGCAATTTTCGAAAAATTCGAAATTTTGGTTACATCTGAGGTTTTGGGAAACATTGATCTTTGAAAAAATTCGAAATATTTGAGAAAATTCGATATCTTCGATAAAATTCGATTTTTGCCAAATTTTAAAACGAAAATTATTCGTTTTTGAAACGACTTTGTTTTCAAAACGAATTCGTTTTAAAATTTCGTTTTTCTTTCCGAAGTTTCGACGCTTATCTCAGCATTTCGAGGAAATACCTAAATTTGGAAAAGTTTGCCCAAATTAAGATTTTTCTACATGGCTCGCATCGAAGCTTTCCCGGAAGTCAAAATTTTAATATAGTCCCACTTCAGTTCAAATTTCAAAATTTTCTACATTTGTCTTGAATTTTCGACTATTTGTTTTAAATCAGTTTATAAAGTTCGGGTAACATTCATAATTGAAATACAAATCTTCTCTTGGGAGTATCTCTCTGAAAATGATAGCTTGGCTATCGAAGCGCGTTAGAGCAACCATTGTTGGGTTTTTTAATCTTTCTTGGTTTTAGTTGACAAAATTTGTATTTCAATTTTTGAAGATAACCAAGGACCAGTCCGTTTCATCAAAAATATTTATATTGTGGGGAAAAAAAATTCCAAAATTTTCAGGTTTTCGCAATAAATCAAATTTTTCCGAAAATTTTCAATTTTCCCCGAAATTTTAATTTATTTTGCAAAATTTCGATTTTTTTCGAAAATTTCGAATTTTTTCGAAAATGTCGAATTTTTTCCAAAATTTCGAATTTTATCCAAAATTTGTTTTTTTTCTCAAAAGTTCGAATTTTATCGAAAATCTTAAAAACGTTCAAATTCTTCCTAAAACTTCGAATTTTTTTCAAAATTTCGATTTTTTTTCAAAATTTCGAATTTTATCCAAAATTTTTAATTTTTTCCAAAATGTCGAATGTTTTCCTAAATATCGAATATTTTCGAAAACATCGATTTTTCTTAAAATTTCCATTTTTTTTAAATTTCAAAATTTTTCATAAATTTTAATTTTTTTCAAAAAATATCGAATTTTTCCAAAATATCGAAATTTTCTTAAAAACTTCGAATTTTACCGATAATTTGGAAAAGCAAATGTTGCCCCAAATTATGATTTTTTTTGACTTGACTTGCTTCGAAGCTTCGCGCAAAAAGTCGAAATTTTAATTCAACCCCGTTTCAGTTCAAACTTCAAAATTTTCTGTATTCGTCTTGAATTTTCGACTTTTTTAAAAATGTTGATGCGAGTTCAAGGTCACGTGCGGTCAAGGTCGCGTGTGTTCGAGGTCACGTGAGGTCAAGGTCACGCGAAGTCAAGGTCGCACGCGGTTAAGGTCGTGCGATGTCAGGGTTATCTATGTTCAAGGTCACACGAGGTCAAGGAGACCCGTGTGCAAGGTCACGTGAGGTCAAGGTCGCATGTGTTCATGGTCACGCGAAGTCAAGGTCGCACATGTTTTCGAAAGCATCGAATTTTTTTTTAAATTTCAAAATTTTTTCAAAATTTTAATTTTTTTCCAAAAAATATCGAATTTTTTCCAAAATATCAAATTTGGAAAAGCAAATGTTGCCCCAAATTATGATTTTTCTACTCGACAGGCTCCGAAGCTTCGCGCAAAAAGTCGAAATTTTAATTCAACCCCATTTCAATTCAAATTTCAAAATTTTCTGTATTCGTCTTGAGTTTTCGACTTTTTTTAAAAATGTTGATGCGAGTTCAAGGTCACGTGCGGTCAAGGTCGCGTGTGTTCGAGGTCAAGGTCGTTCGTGGTCAAGGTCTCGTAAATTCAAGGTCACACATGTTTAAGGTCACGCGAAGTCGATGCCACCCATGTTCAAGGTCCCACGAGGTCAAGTAGGCACGCATGCAAGGGCACGTGATGTCAGGGTCGCACGCGTTTAAGGTTACGTGATGTCAAGGTTACACACGCTAAAGAGCAGGCGAGGTCAAGGCCGCACACGTTCATGGTCACACGAGGGCAAGGTCACGTGGTGTCAAGCTCGCACATGTTTAATGTCACGCAAAGTCAAGGTCGCACACGTTCAAGGTCATGCGAGGGCAAAAAGACACGCGTTCAAGGTCACGTGATGTCAAGGTCGCGCGTGTTTAAAGTCATGCGATGTGAAGGTAGCGCAGGTTAAAGGACACGTGAGGTCAAGGTCGTCTACGCTCGAGGTCAAGGTCGTCTACGCTCAAGGTCAAGGTCGTCCACGTTCAGGGTCAAGGTCGCTCACGTTTAAGGTCACATGGGGTCAAGGTCCCATGTGTTTACGGTCATGTGATGGCAAGGTCACACGAGGCCCAGGTCGCACATGTTTAAGGTCACGTTTTATCAAGGTCACATGAGATCAAGGACAAATGCTGTCAAGGTTACGCGGTGTCAAGGTCACGTGAGGCCAAGGTCACGTTATGTTAAGGTCTCATGATGTCAAGGCCAAATGATGTCAAGGTCATGTGTTGTCAAGTTCACGTTATGCCGAGGTCACGCGAGGGCAAGGTCAAATGATATCAAGGTGACGCGGTGTCAAGATCACATGATGTTAAGGTCACGTTTTGTCAAGGTCACATAAGGTAAAGGCCAAATGATGTCAAGGTTATGCGGTGTCAAGGTCACATGAGGTCAAGATCACGTTATGTTAAGGTCACACGAGGTCAAGGTCAGATGATGTCAAGGTCACGCGAGGTCAAAGCCAAATGATGTCAAGGTCACGCAATGTCAAGATCATATGATGTTAAGGTCGCATGTGTTCACGGTCATGTGATGTCAAGGTCACACGAGGCCAAGGTCGCATATGTTTAAGGTCACGTTTTGTCAAGATTACATGAGGTAAAGGCGAAATGATGTCAAGGTTATGCGGTGTCAAGCTCACGTGAGGTCAAGATCACGTTATGTTAAGGTCACACGAGGTCAAGGCCAAATGATGTCAAGGTCACGCGGCATCAAGGTCACGTGAGGTCAAGGTCACATGATGTCAAGGTCGCAATGTTCAAGGTCACATGTGTTCAAGGTCATATTAGCTTGAAGTCACATAAGTTCAAGATTGCGTGATTCAAGGTCACCTAATTTCAAGGTGACGCTAATTTAAAGTAGCGTACATTCAACGTCACTTGATTTCAAGGTCGTACGAACTCAGTGTCAAGAGATGAAAATCACATGAGCTTAAGCTCACGTACCTTGAGCTCATGTGAGTTCAGGATCAGATGTCTTGGGAACTCAAGGACGAGTAAAAACAAGATAGCGCGAAGCAAACTGCTCTCTTAAATTTCAAAAAAAAGGGGAAGTTTCCAGTAAGAGTTGAAATGTTGGGTTTACATCTTACCTAAAATTTCTCCAAAATTATAGTGTTTCCCAAAAGTTAGAATCTTTCCCAAAAGTTCGAAATTTTCCCAAAAGTTTGAAATTTTCCCAAAATTTTGAATTTTTTCCACAATTTTAAATATTTTCTAAACTTAATTTTCATTTTAAAGTTTGTAATTTTTACCAAAATTTCAAATATTACCCAAAATTTTAATTTTTCTGTCAAAGTTTTGAATTTTTATTGATAATGCGAATTTTTTTCCATAACTTTGAGTTATTTCCAAAGTGTGATTAAAAATTTTGAATTTTCCCAAAATTTCGAAACCGAAGTTTTCAAACAAAATTTCGATTTTATTTGCAAAACTTTGACGTAAACCACGTGAAAATTTCCTAATTTTTGTAAAGATTTGCTGTTCCCAAATAAATGCATCTACCCAAAAATATTTATATAAGCGTCGAAATTTCGGGAAGAAAGTCGAAATTTTAAGACGAACAGCGAAAGTAATTGAATTGAAATTTTGCGAATTCTAGTCGAAAGTCGAAAAATACCCAAATTAAAAATATTGGGAAACAATGGAAATTTCGAAACCGCATCCTACTCGCAGTGCTTTGAAGGCATAATGGGGTTGCCCTTTGCAAGTGGATTAAACTTAAACTAAAAAAACTTAAAAAAAATACAGAGGAACACTCGAAAATTGAAAAAAAAATTATAATTTTGGAAGAATTTTAAAAAAATCATAATTTTGGAAATAATTCGAAATTTTAGCAAAGAGGAAAATGCATTGCGGGCAGTTTTTAGCAAAAGATCAAAATTTAAAAAAATGTCGATATTTATAAAACTGTCATCGAATGCGGTGGGGGGGGGGGGATTAAAAGCAATAATTTTAAGTTTAATAGATGAGCTTTCAAAATAGTTAAGTTATTAATTCGAAAATTCGAGAATATAAATCGAAAATTCGACAATAAAACGAAATTTCGAAAATAAATCGACATTTCGAGAATAAATCGAAGTTTTGAAAATGAATTGAGTTCAAAATCTCTAGAATCTCTAGAAAAATATCGATAGTTAGATAACATAACTAAATTTTAGAAAAAAAAAAAAAATAAAAAATCTATAACTTAAATTGGAACTTTTCATAAAAAGATCGAAATTTTAACCCAGTTTTATAAAATAACACATTTGGAAATTCCGAGTAAAAATTTTACTTGCAATCTTTTTGAAGTCGGAACTCCAAAGAAATATAAAAATGTCGAGAAACACTCGCAGTTTGAAAGGTAATTTTAGAGTTTTCAGCCAAAATTTTGTTGAAAAAGTTGTTTTCCAAATCAAATCACAATTTAGAGGAAAAAGAAAGAATTTTGCGGGACAACAAAAACTTCCTAGGTAAAAATCAAAATACTTTGGTTTTTACTAGGAAATTTTTTGGTTTGAATGTCCGAATTTTAGCATCAACGTAGAACATTTGCAGGCCAAATGATAAATTTTTGGAGAAATATCGAAATTTGAAACAAAAATCGAAATTTAAAAAAATTAAAATATCTACATTCCCTACTGTTACCGGCGACTTGTGTGATTTACCGTTAGATGACACTGCCGTCGCTGTCAGATCTTCTATTCGTTTCACTACTCGTAAAATCTAGGAAATTCCAGACGTATCATTGTGCAACTCATATTGCGGTAATCCTGAAATGATTGTGATCGTTTTTATTTTTTAGAGCATTTAGTAATTCTTCATGAAACAGTAGAAAATAACAGCAGTTGGCAACAAAAAATTACCCGGTTCGATAATGAATAATTAATTTTAATACAGTGCGCGGGGTTATAAATTCGTAAACGCCATAAATATTTAAGCTCGTAGGCAGTGAGAGAGGCTGAGGCCCAAGAATTTCGCGATCCCCTCATAAGTAATAACACTTCGCATGCAATAATCATTTAGTTGCGAAGCAATTTGCACGCCGTAGGTAAACACCTCTCTACAAAATATCCACAGATGTATTACAAACTTACAATTCACGTCGATTCGACATCAGCATTTTCCCATTATTATATTTATTATGTACTATATGGCAGCGCCAATTTTAATATGTTCGTCATTGGTATTCAATTTAATTGTCACATTGTGGCAACTTTGTTATTATGTTAATTTAACTGTATGATTTATTATTTTGTATTAAATTATAAAGTTGAACGGTATCACTATTGTTTAAGCAACATAATGCTGTGTTTCGACAGGAAGTGAATTTCGTCTAATTACAATATTAAGCTATTCAAATTATTGCATTTGTTACTACACTTCGTTATTATTGAAAAATTTGCATCCGCACCAACTGCCAACGATCCGCTACTCACCTTTCCATCAAACGGCTAATAATAGACGTTTCAGTTGTGGCACACTTCGACAGCGGAGATTTATCTAAAAGGAACTAAAGAACTAGCAATTTGGGCAAACATACCACGAAAAAAATTAATGAATTGGCGTAAGCGAATATCATCTAACTAATGAGCAACAACGTATTGTTTCGTCGTATTTCCAAACGCTTGAAACTAATATGAAAACAATTATTACTTGTATTTTACGATTAGAGGAAAGATTTTTACTGCAGTGGTGCAGGGTTTTTTCTAGTTCAGAGCGATTCCGGCCGAATCGTATTTAAATAGAAGCAATCATTTCAATTTTGCGTCCGATGTAGACGTCGCAGTCGACGTCAGAAATTGCATATTTCAATTTGAGTAATTCCATAATGCCCGAATCTCGGTCCGGCCGGGCATAATTTCATTCGAAGTCAAAGAAAACATAATAAATCGCCGTAAAAGCAAATAATCCCTACATCCCATGTCGACTCTAACCATATAAAGAGAGCGATGGTATTGCATTTGATGTTGGCAATTTATTATTCATTTAGGAAATGAGAGACGTTTTTTAATTATATGACATGCTTATAATTTTTAAATTAGCCGTACTGGAACTAAATTTTCTGGGAGGCGAAAGCGTTTAGTTTAAAAGGGTTCCCTTCTTTATTATTTCATTTAGATAAAATCTAATTGGAGCTGGCGCGAGCGAAAAAGATTTTACATAAAATTTAATTATGAAGTTGTACGTGCTCATAACGTTGCGATATAGTTAAAGTCTAATAAATTTAAGTTAAACGCGGCCTTAGCGAGATTTGCATACAATTTATCTCGAAAAATATACTTTTAACACCTACCAACATATGCCTCCAAATTACACAAGAATAATTTCGAGTGCATTTGCATATACAACGCCACAATTCGACGACGTCCGAGCGTTATTAAAACCCGTTCGGGGAAAAGGAAAGACCATCCGAATTAATTCTGAATCTTTTTATCGACCCTCGCAGAAAGAATTCTGACATGCACTTTCTAGGAAAACTTTCAAAAACGTTCCCTTGCAGCAGCGGAGGGATGTTAATTAAAATGAGATAATATTTAACTTTTTTGATGGCCTGCCTCTTGCCTTAAATCTCCAGATCATTTAAAATAATTTTTCTCAACCGACTTTATAATTTATATTGTTACGGGTTTATCGGTTCGAATTGATTACACGTGATGGATTATACCCACTTTATTACTGAACTCAACTCGGATCACCACAATTGAACAATTAACTCACTTCTACTACTACTTCTACTACAACTTCTACTAACTCACTAATTACACTGACTCTAACTGACTGACTTGAGGGAAAGCTGACCGCCTTTTATAGTTTTGGCTCCCGGCTTCTAAAACTTTTCGGCAGATAAGGCTTATCGTTTGCAGAAATTTCTGGAACGCTTATCTGCGGTTTGTTTCGTTATCGCGGCCGCTTTTCCCTTATCAGATCCTTCTAGAAACTTTTTTTATTTACTTAATTCTACAATTCTATTCTAAATTCTATTCCATCTGTTTACATTGCGTTACAATATAATAATTTATAATTAATGTATAGATTAACATGAAAAAAATTTCAGAATCAAAAAAAATCTCAAAATTTAGGGTAACATATTTAGGAACTTGAAATACAAATCTTGTCCCCTGAAACCAAGAAAAATTTAAAAACACAACAGAGGTTGCTCTAACGCGTTTCGATAGCCAAGCTATCATTTTCAGAGAGAGTATCTCTTAAAAAACACAACAGAGGTTGCTCTAACGCGTTTCGATAGCAATCTCTGTTGTGCTTTTTAATCTTTTTTAATTTCAGGGGACAAGATTTGTATTTCAATTTTTGAAGAACCAGTCCGTTCCACCAAAGGACCAGTCCGTTTCACCAACATTCCTAGGAACGGCAAATATTTCCCCAAAATACGAGTTTTTCGCTTGATTCGAACCGAAGTTTGTCTTCCCAAAATGGCAAGTGAATTTGATCAAAATTTCAGATTTTTAGGGAAACGTCCAATTTTTCTCACCATTTCGCATTTTCCCATAAGTTCGAATTTTTCCCATGAGTTCGAATTTTTTCCTTGAGTTCGAATTTTTTCTAAGAGTTCAAAATTTTTCCAATATTTCGAATTTAACCACGATTTTTGCAAAAATTTTAAGATTTCCCCAATCTTTCGAATTTTTTCCCAATATTTCCAATTTTTCCCAAAATCTCGAATTTTTCCCGAAATATCGAATTTTTCCCAAAATTTCGAATTTTTCTCAAAATGTCGAATTTTTCCCGAAATTTTGAATTTTTATTAAAACTTGGATGTTTTCCCAAAATTTCAAGTTTTTCGCAAAATATTGACCAAAATTTCGAATTTTTCCCAAAATTGTGCAATTTTTCCGAATTTTGAATTTTTGCCAAAAACCCGATTTTCCCAAAAACTCGATTTTTTCCCAAAATTTTTAATTTTTCCCAAAATCTCAAATTTTTCCCGAAACTTTGACCAAAATTGTGCAGTTTTCCCGAATTTTGAATTCTTGCCAAAAACTCGAATATTTTTCCAAAAACTTTATTTTTTCCCAAAATTTTGATCCTTTCCAAAAATTTTGATTTTTTCCCAAAATTTCGAATTTTTCCCAAAATTTCGAATTTTTCCAAAATCCCGAATTTTTCCCGAAATTTCGAATTTTTTTGAAAATGTCGAATTTTTCCCAAAATTTTGAATTTTTATTAAAACTCGGATATTTTCTCAAGAACTCGAATTTTTCCCAAAATTTCAAGTTTTTCGCAAAATTTTGACCAAAATTTCGAATTTTTCCCAAAATCCCATCGTAATTTTTCTCTTCCCGAAATTTCGAATTTTTCTCAAAATCTCGAATTTTTCCCTAAATTTTGAATTTTTATTAAAGTAAGATGTTTTTCCAAAAACGCGAATTTTTCCCAAAATTTCAAGTTTTTCGCAAAATTTTGACCAAAATTTCGAGTTTTTCCCAAAATTGTACAGTTTTCCCGAATTTTGAATTCTTGCCTAAAACTCGAAGATTTTCAAAAAATTTTGATTTTTTCCCAAAATTTCGAATTTTTCCCATAATTTCGAATTTTTCCCAAAATTTCGAATTTTTCCCAAAATCTCTATTTTTCCGAAATTTCGAATTTTTCTTAAAATTTCGGAATTTTTCCCGAAATTTTGAATTTTTATTAAAACTGATGTTTTCCCAAAAACTCGAATTTTTCCCAAAATTTCAAGTTTTTCGCAAAATTTTGACCAAAATTTCGAATTTTTCCCAAAATCTCTATTTTTCCCGAAATTTCAAATTTTTCGAGTTTCCCAAAAACTCGAATTTTTCCCGAAATTTCAAGTTTTTCGCAAAATTTTGACCAAAAATTCGAATTTTTCCCAAAATTGTGCAGTTTTCCCGAATTTTGAATTCTTGCCAAATTCTCGAAGATTTTCCCAAAAAATATTTTTCCCAAAATTTCGAATTGTTATCAAAAATTTTCGAACTTTTCCAAAATTTCGAGTTTTTAGCAAAACTTCGAATTCCGACTAAAATTTCGAATTTTTCCCTAAATTTCGAAATATTTCCCAAGATTTCGAATTTTTTCCAGTTTTTCAATTTTTTTTTAACTATTTCCGGAGAACAATTCCAAATGCTCATTTTAACTCTAGAAAAAAGTTGAAATCGACATTTTCTCCCTAATAATAATAAGAAGAAAAATGTTGATATTTGACATTTCAATTGACATTCTGAATTAAAATTTTGAAAAATTCAGAATTTTAAAAAGAGCAAACACGAAAAATGTCGGAAAAAACTTGAAAGATAGGTGAACATTTAAAATTTTGGACACAATTTGAAATTCATTCGAAATTTTGGGAAACGTTCTAAATTTTTAGAAAAATTCAATTTTGAAAATGATCCGAATTTGTTCCAAAATTTCGAGTGATTTCCAAATTGTGATTTTTATCCCAAAATTTTGAATATTTGCCAAAATTATCGGTAAAAACTTAAAATTTTGAGAAAAATCGAAATTTTAGAGAAGATTTAGGTCTGGGAAATGTTGAGAAACATTTCGAAGCTTTGGAAAAAAATTAAAAATTTTGGGAACAATTCGAAACTTTGGGAAAAATTCAAAATTTTGATTTTTATCCCAAAATTTTGCATATTTGCCAAAATTATCGGTAAAAACTTAAAATTTTGAGAAAAATCGAAATTTTAGAAAAGATTTAGGTCTGGGAAATGTTGGGAAACATTTCGAAGCTTTGGAAAAAAATTAAAAATTTTGGGAACAATTCGAAACTTTGGGAAAAACTCAAAATTTTGGGAAAGTTCAAAAATGTTGATGAATTTTAAAATTTTGGAAATCATTCGAAATTTAGAGAAAAATTAAAAATATTTGAAAAAACTTCGAACTTTTAGGGAAAATAAGAAATTTTGAGAAAAATCGGAAAATTTGACAATCTTTGAAAAATTCGAAATTTTGGGGAAAATACGAAATTTTGGAATAAATTCGAAATTTTGGGAAACATTCAAAAATTTCAAAAAAATTCGAAATTTTGGAAAAAAATCGAAATTTTTGGAAAAAATTTAAAATTTTTTAAAAAAAGACGAAGGTTTTGGAAAAAATCGAAATTTTGGAAAAAATCGCAATTTTGGAAAAAATCGAAATTTTGGGAAAAATTCAAAACATTGGGAAAAATTCGAAATTTTGGGAAAGTTCAAAAACGTTGATGAAATTTAAAATTTGGGAAATCATTCGAAATTTAGAGAAAAATAAAAAATATTTGAAAAAACTGAACTTTTGGGGAAAAATAAGAAATTTGGAGAAAAATCTGAAAACTTTTAAAAAGCTCGAAATTTTGGAAAAAATACGAAATTTTGGGAAAAATACGAAATTTTGGGAAAAATAAGAAATTTTGGGAAAAATTCGAAATTTTGGAAAAAAAAATGAATTTTTTGGAAAAAATCCAAATTTTGAAAATGTATATTAAATTTTACTTGTGACGAATCAGATCGACATAGCCAGACTTAAATGAAGTTATAAGTAAACAAATATATTCAAAATCTAAAAATGGATATAGTAAGTTTAAAATATAAATTTAAAACTCAAAATTTTGAGAAGCGCAAATTCAAAAAAGAGCAACCATCCAATTCCATTTAAAAAAATGCGAAGTTTCGCTTGAAAATATATAACACAGGTGAGAGAGAAATTTCGAAATTTGACCCCTAAGGCGTGAAAATGTGTATTAAATTTTATATGTGACGAATCGATCGACACAGCAAGATTAAAATCGAAATTGTAAGTAAACAGAAATAATCCAAATCCCCTGAAAATGGGTATAGTAGTAGAGTAAATTTTAAAACTGGAAATTTTAAGAAGTGGAAATTCGAAAAAGAGCAACTATCCAATTCCATTTAAAAAAATACGAAGTTCCGAGTGAAAATATATAATACAGATGAGTACTTTAAATTTCGAAATTCCACCCCTAAGGCGGTGAAGATGTGCATTAAATTTTATGTGTGACGAATCGACGTAGTAAGACTAAAGTCGAAATTATAAATAAAAACAAAATAATCAAAATTTTCCGAAAATTTATAATTCTTCTAAATAAACAAAATTAATTAAATTCTTCTGAAAATGCCTGTAGCAGGTTTAAAATATAATTTTAAAAGTCCAAGTTTTAAGAAGTGGAAATTCGAAAAACAGTTATTCTTCAATTTCATTAAAAAAAAAATAAGAAATTTCGATTGAAAATATGTAGTGCAAATGAGAACGAACTAGAAATTTCGAAATTCGGCCCCTAAGGGGGTGAAAATATGTATCAAATTTCATATGTGACAGATCGACAAAGTAAGACTACAATTGAAATTGCAAGTGAACAAAAATAATCAAGACGTCCTGAAAATCGCGAAAGTAAGTTTAAAATGTAAATTTTAAAACTCGAACGTTTATGAAGAAACTTGAAATTCGAAAAAGCGCAAATTCTATAAAAAAGAATCACGAAGTTTCGAGTGAAAATATATAATTTAGGTTAACACCAGAATATTCGAAATTTAGCCCCTAAGGAGGTGAAAATATGTATTAAATTTTACGTATGACGAATCAAATGGATATAGTAAGATAAAATTCGAAATTAATAAAACAAAACGAAACAACAGTAAACAAGTAAACAAAAATAATTGAAATTTCCTGAAAAATTTCTAAATTTGTAAATTTAGAAGCAACCCCCAAATTCTATAAAAAAATTAGGATGTTTCGAGTAAAATTGGTGTTTGAGCTTCTGTTGTATCGGCATATTTGGTAATACATTTCTTAGGAGGGTAAAATTTACTTTATAATAATAATAAAACTCCAAACACTCACTGACAGTGAACGCGCAGCCTAAGCTGTGGTCAAGAGTTCGCAGTACAAATAACGTGAGCATTAAGAAAGGATTTTTTGAAACTCAGTCCCTAAGTGGGTGAAAATACATATCAAACTTCACATGTTGTATATGATGTAATTAAGGAGTACATTTTATTTCACTTATTTAATAAAAGTCACAGTCTCAACCTGTTGATTTAAAAGCATGAAATTTTATACAGGATTTCTTTATATAACACATGTCAGCATTAAGAAATAATTTTTTGAACATTCATTCTTTAAAAGTGTTAAAATGGGGCAATAAAAATTTGCATGGGAGTTCACCATTTTTAGGGTTAAAAATTTGGTTTGAGGAAAGTCGAATGGTTCATAACCGTTAAGAAATCTTATTCTTGAGAACATTTCATAGTTTCGAAAACCGCGTTTGGTATCGGCGGTTCACGCGAGAGAAAAAATGTTCTTTAATAGCTTAAAGCATTTCCATCTGCCAGGATATCGTTGAGGTCCCTCCCTGTTACCGAGAAAACAAAGGAAGGCATGCAGTCTAATAAATTGGCCATTAAGGTTAATTATCCATCAATTAAATAATAATATTGGAAAATCTATAAATGGGGTCGAAGCTGATACAAAAGTAATTATATAAAAAGTCGACATAAAGTAAATTCAATTAACTTAATATAATTTGAATACAATTCATTCGAAACGGATAATGGAATGATATTTTGAATTAATTAGTGTCCTGAAATTATTAGTTTCCCCTCTTTCTCCTTTACCCAGTCCACTTGGAAACGCAAACAAACGTTTGCATGGGTTCGGAACACAATAACTATATTTACGTTAGAATCTGCATCGGTGTATATCGTCATCTGGATACTATGTTTTGTTTAATTATAATGATTAAACTGCCTCTTCTGCATCGTGTTGTGTTGTTCCTGTACGCCGCCGTCCGATACATGCTACTAGATTTCCCACCTCACGCCCCCCCCCCCCAACGTTGCGAACGTCACCCACCGTCCCCCCATTTCGACGACGAATTTTCGGCCTAAAAACTTATCCCTTTTTCCGCACTTTTATTTCTAACGCAATTACTTGTTTCCGAGGCGCGACAAAAGGGATGTAAATTTCCCCATTTGTAATTTTGTACATTTGCGAGGCGCTGCCCATTTTTTTTATTATTTACTTTGCGAAGGAGAAAGCCGTTAGTTTTAAAATTAAAATATACATCATTCGGGATACCGAAGCAAAAACAAATGGCCGACCCGTTCTTTGCGATATTGCGCTATGAAATTTATGATGAGTTATAAAGAAGTCCGCACCGCGCGGTCGCCATTAGCGCGCCAACTTTTTTTTTTCTATATCGCCGGCGATGTCGTCGAGTGCCATGTTTAAATTTCCCCGCAGTGGATCTCGGTAATTAGGATTTGAGATTTAAAATTTACATCTATCTGTCATTATGGATATTTTTCAGAAAAAAATTCTCTCCCTCTCGCTCGAATCTGTGTGGAGAAAGTTTTTTCTTTCTGAAGATTACGCAGACTTCTGAAGATTATGCTTTATGCTTTATTCAAATCATTTAAGCAATGTAGTCGAAACGTAATTATACTTGCATAAAATTGATAGATAAACTATTACTTTTAGTATACTACAAAGTTAAAAGATTGTGTAATGACGAATTTGTTATTAGTAAACGTTCATCGGCCGCTTTAGTTATTATAACTTATAAAATTTTACTTAAATGTTTTGTCCAATTGGCGATAATCATGAATGACCACCTAAGGGAGCCGCTCACCACCAAAGGTAGATGCTTGCTATATACCCATCCGAGCGGTCATAATCTCATTATATTCAGGCTCCCATGGCGCTCTTGAGCGTACCTATCTTCTTCCTGTTTTATATTTTTTTTATAGACGTGGAGTAAAATTTAGAAAAAGTGAAAATTTTGGAACGGTAAAAATATCCAAATTTTTAAGAAGTCGAAATTTTCACAAAAAATCCAGTCTTTGAAAAAGTTAAACATTTAAAAAAAATTCAAAATGTGTAAAAAATATTCTCGAAATTTTGAAAAAACTGTCGAAAAAATTCACCTCGCTTCTCTCTTCTTTCTTCTCTCTTCTCGCGACTCTCTTCTCTCTACTCTTTTCAGTCTTCTCTTTTCTCTCTTCTTTCTTTTATCTCCTCTTTTTTTTCTTCTCTCTTTTCTCTTCTGTCTTCTCTCTTCTCTCTACTCTCTTCTCTTTATTCTCTACTCTCTTCCTTTTTCCTCTTCCCTCTTCTCTCTTCTCTCTTCCCTCTTTTCTCTTCTCTCATCTCTTTTCTCTCTTCTCTCTTCTCTTTTCTCTCCTCTCTTTTCACTTTTCTCTATTCTTTCTTCTCTCTTCTCCCCCTTCTCTCTTCTCTCTTCTTTATTCTCTCTTTTCTCTTCTGTCTTCTCTCTTTTCTCTTCTCTCATCTTTCTTCTCTATTCTCTCTTTTCTCTTCTCTCTTTTCTTTTCTCTTTTCTCTCTTCTTTTCTCTTTTCTCTTTTCCCTTCTCTTTTCTTTCTTTTCTCTTCTCTCTTCTCTCTTCGCTCTTATCTCTTCTCTCCTTTCTCTTCTCTCCTCTCTTTTCTCTCTTCGCTTTTCTCTATTCTCTCTTCTCTCTTTCTCTTCCACGAAGATGCTTGACCAAGGTCATTCGAAGCTTCATCAAGTCGGAAAAATTCACCTCTCTTCTTTCTTATTTCTCCTCTCTTTTCTTTTTTCTTTTCTCTCTTCTCTCTTCTCTCTTCTTTCTTTTCTCTTTCTCTTTCTCTTCTCTCTTCTCTCTTTTTCTTCTCTCTTCCTCTTTTGTTTTCTTTTTCTCTTCTCTCTTTCTCTTCTCTTTCTCTCTCTCTCTTCTCTCTTTTCCTCTTTTGTCCTTTTCTTGTTTCTCTCTCTCTCTCTTCCTCGTTTTTCTTCTCTCTTCTTTCTTCCTCTTCTCTCTTCTGTCTTCTCTCTTCTCTCTTTTCTCTTCTCTCTTCTTTCTTTTCTCTCTCTCTTCGCTTTCTCTTTTCTCTCTTCTTTCTTCTCTCTTCGCTTTTCTCTTTCTCTCTTCTCTTTTCTCTTCCCTCTTCTCTCTTCGCTCGTCTCTCTTCTTTCTCTCTGCTCTTTCCGCTCTTCTTTCTTCTCTCTTCTCTCTTCGCTCTTCTTCTTTTCTCTTCTCTCTTCTCTATTCTCTTTCGCTCTTCTCTCATCTCGCTTTTCTCTTCTCTCTGCTCTTTCCGCTCTTCTCTCTTCACTCTTCTTTTTTCTCTCTTCTCTCTTCTCTTCTCTGTTCTCTCTTCTCTCTTCCTTCTTCTCTCTTTTTTTCTCTTTTCTCTTCTCTCTTCTCTCTTTTCTCTCTTCTCTCTTTCCTCCTATTTCTTCTCTCTTATATCTTCTCTCTTTGCTCTTCTCTCTTTTCTCTTTCTCTTCTCTCTTCTCTCTACTCTCTTCTCTCTTCTCACTTCTCTCTCTATTCTTTTTTCTCTCTTCTCTTTTCTCTCTTCTCTCCTCTCTTCTCCTTTCTCTCTCTTCTCTCTCTTCTCTCTCTCTTCTCTTCTCTCTCTCGTCTCTCTCTTCTTTTCTCTCTTCACTCTTCTCTCTCTCTCTTCTTTTTCCTCTTATCTCTTATCTCTTCTCTCTTCTCTCTTCTCTTTTTCTCTTTCTCTCTTTTTCTTTCTCTCTTCTCTCTTTTCTCTTACGAAATCTAGACCAAGGTCATTCGAAGCTTCATCAAAGTCGAAAAATTCACCTCTCTTTCTCTCTCTCTTCTTCTTTCTCTCTTTTCTCTTTTCTTCTTTTTCTCCTTCTCTCTTCTCTCTCTCTTTTTTTTCTCTGTCTCTCTTCTCTTCTCTCTTCTCTCTTCCCTTCTTTCTTCTCTCTGCTCTTTCTTCTCTTTCTCTCTGCTCTTTTTTCTCTTCTTTCTTCTCTCTTCTCTCTTCTCTCTTCTCTTCTTCTCTCTCTCTCTTCTCTCTCTCTCTCTCTCTTCTCTCTTCTCTTTCTCCTCTCTTCTCTCTCTCTCTCTATCTTCTCTCTTCTCTCTTTCTCTCTTCTCTCTTCTCTCTTCTCTCTCTTCTCTCTTCTCTCTTCTCTCTGCTCTTTTCTCTCTTCCATCTTTTCTCTTCTCTCTTTTCTCTTCTCTCTTCTCTCTTCTCTCTCTCTCTTCTCTCTTCTCTCTTCTCTCTTCTCTCTTCTCTCTTCTCTCTTCTCTCTTCTCTCTTCTCTCTTCTCTCTTCTCTCTTATTTCTTCTTTCTGCTCTCTTCGCTTTTCTCTCTTGCTCTCTTCTTTCTTTTCTTCTTCCTCTTCTCTCTGCTCTTTTCTCTCTTCTCTCTTCTCTCTTCTCTCTTCTCTCTTCTCTCTTCTCTCTTCTCTCTTCTCTCTTCTCTCTTCTCTCTTCTCTCTTCTCTCTTCTCTCTTCTCTCTTCTCTCTTCTCTCTTCTCTCTTCTCTCTTCTCTCTTCTCTCTTCTCTCTTCTCTCTTCTCTCTTCTCTCTTCTCTCTTCTCTCTTCTCTCTTCTCTCTTCTTCTCTCTCTCTTCTCTCTTCTTCTTCTCTCTTCTCTCTTCTCCTCTTCTCTCTGCTCTCTTCTCTCTTCTCTCTTCTCTCTTCTCTCTTCTCTCTTCTCTCTTCTCTCTTCTCTCTTCTCTCTTCTCTCTTCTCTCTTCTCTCTTCTCTCTTCTCTCTTCTCTCTTCTCTCTTCTCTCTTCTCTCTTCTCTCTTCTCTCTTCTCTCTTCTCTCTTCTCTCTTCTCTCTTCTCTCTTCTCTCTTCTCTCTTCTCTCTTCTCTCTTCTCTCTTCTCTCTTCTCTCTTCTCTCTTTTGTTTTTTCTCTTCTCCATGCTCTCTTCTCTGTTCGTTCTTCTTTATTCTCTTTTCTCTTTTCTCTTTTCTCTCTTCTTTCTTCTCTCTTCACTCTTCGCTCTTCTCTGTTCTTTCTTCTCTCATCTCTCTTCGCAAATTACGTAAAAAAATGGTTATTGTCAAAAATAGTCCCAATTATTTTGTAAAGTTTCGATATTTTGGGAAAAGTGGAAATCAGTTAAAACTTTTGTGTTTAAAGTTAACAATTTGAAACAAGACTTGATAGCATTGAATTCGACTCCAAATTTTGACACGAAAACCTTAAATTGATTCAGCTATCTCTTTTAAAGCGTCGAGAGGTGGACCGTGGGTGGCAACCGCATGTCGAGATGGAAGGTTTCCGTTACTCCGTTTGTAGGGAATCTGATAGGTTGGAATGACCGAAAGAGGTAAAAAGACGCGTTCGAGTTCTCACAATAGTTAAGATTAGTTTCGAATTAGTCGAATTATTCGAAACTAACCTTAAAGTTTGGCATCGAAAGCGTGCTTGCGATCCGATACAAATCAAACATATATTCGACGTTTCGAGCGAGAAATAGTTCCGTAGTTCAACATAGGTCTAGTCTTTGAGTTCAACCGCGGGCGGCGCTCATGCACGCGGTTTTGCCACTCCGACGTGTTCCCTTGCGATTTAAACGTAGTGTGAGTGTAAAATTCGATTTTTTTGTTGCCAAATGCAGGGGAAAACGTACTTGTAACAGCATTACGTACGTGAAGGATAATTTAAAAAAAAATTGAATATTGCTAGTATAAGCTGAAGCAGAGGAAGTATAACCTTTTTCAATTATTACGAATCGCTCTTCAATTATTACGAATCTGATGCAATTTCTGAACTTTTTTAATTTTCCCTCAACTTTTTTTCATTTATTCTCTCACTAATAAAATATATGAAGAACCGAAAAGATCGTTTAAATTATTCAACTTGTAAAAACATCTTATAAATTTAATTCTTCGCCGTTTTCTCTCCCCTCGCGCGCCGTCGTTTAGATTGAAATAATTTTTTTACTTTCCGAGCGCCCGCTTTTCCCCCAATTTCCTATTTTTCCGCCGAGCAAAAAAGTAAACGTCCGCCGTATTTATTTTCGCGTTGTTATACTTTTATGAAATGTATTTTTAATATCGTTTAATTGAATTGGACGATTAAAGTTATAGAGGTCGGGCTTTCAGCGAGATTAAAAGCTGAAAACTTTTCAGCTTCACGGCGAAACTCTTAAGCCGCCCCCGAAACGAACAAATATCTAATTTTTTTTTTCGGTATTTCGATGACGCTAAGTCGAATTTCGTTAAGTACGCGCGCCGGAAAATGCAGTAATATTACATTGTTTGCGCTCGCTATGATGATAAAATGGGGGAAATGGGCCAGGCGACCGTTAAAATATAATTTTAATGGGGGCGCGCGCGGCGGGAAAATTTTTTCGCGCGGGGTACGTGGGTTGTAAAAGAAATCGGGAAAGGTTTTAATGAAAACTATAAAATATCGCGAATGTGCATAGTTCGTGTATTATTAAAACGACGTTTTGTGTTTGCAGTTGCGACTGCGGCGACGCATTTTCACCCAGTTTTCTTCATCGGCGGGGATCGCGCTGAAGCCGAGGGCTGGACGGCGCCACCTCATCAATTTTTTTTAGGTAAGTTCTCACAATTTTGCCCCCGAATTTGCAACGTGACCCCCCATTGGAGATGTTTTGTGTTGAAAGGGGACAAGTGGACATCTTCGAGGGAAAACTAGTTTTTTTTCATTACATTTTTTTTCAGAACAAAAATATGTGCGTGTAAAAAGGAAAAGGTAATGAAAATTCCTCCACTCCAAATAAAATCGATTTAATTTTTACATTTTTTAAATTCATTATAAATCGTTTTTTTGGGAGTAAAATTCCAAAACAATTTAGAAATTCCAGAACATTTCAGATCATAAAAGGGGTAATTTTATGGCGCTTCCATGGCCAAGGGCCACATTTTGGTAATCACACGATGACACACAAATATCTTGACAAATTTGGGTTACAAGTGTCCCCCTCCAGCTTTTTTTTATTATTAAAAAATCGATTGAAAACAGTTTGAAAAAATTTGCATATTTATTAAAAATCGGGTAACCCGCCAGCAGCAGATGCGACTTTATTCCCTCAATTGTCGAATGACTTAATCGACTTCGTCGAATCGCCTAATTGACATTCTGATTAAGCCCAGCGGGCCCAAACTATTACGTCCGAAGTGCAACGAAATCCACAAATTCAAAACGCAAGGTGGACGTATACATCGAACGGAGGTCGACGAAAAAAAGAACAATTAATCCGTTTAAATTTAGGTGCCCCCCGAGTTGGTCTTCCAACGCATTTTACGTCTGGAGCGGGAACGAAAAAAATAAAAAAAAGTCCGCGGCGAACGCATTCGTATGATTTAAGTGTGAAGCTCTAAAAGCATTTTATTAATCTGTGAAATGTGATTAAAATATTTTTAAATGGGCGACCACGCTTGCTTGCAGCAGAGAGACCATAAATATTTTAATTATGAATGTGTACCAGACAAAACTAAAAATAAAATGTAATTTTTAAGAGCGTTGCTCTCGGTGTAGTGTTCATACGTTGTACGAGGTCTCTGGAGAAAGAAGTTAAGTTTTTTTTCAAGTTATGTTTTCAAATTAGGTTTTCAAGTTATGTTTTCAATTTAGGTTTTCAATATTTAACCCCCACATCACGCACCCCCCATATAAGTCGTAACATCCTCACCCCCTAGATAATATTTTCTTCGAAAGCGAAAAAATTAGTCGTTAATGATTAAACCAGACTCATTAAGATTTAAGACGGAATTATTTTAGAGTAATCGATAAGTATAAGTTGTAGATTTTCAGGCGAACGCCTTCTAAAATATTAAACTCAATCTAGTAGAGTTGTTAATAATTAATTTTCCGACCCTACTGAGCTTTCAGCTCTAGATTGCTCTTTAAGAACTCGCTAGGATATTGTTTAGTCATTATTTATTTAACTAATTTAAACTTGAATAGCTGAGTAGTGGGCTTGAGCAACATTTCGCCCCCTCCACCCCGCTTTCGCCTCCTGGTGCGACCATACTCCGACCGGGATGAATATTTCAGCGACGCGCTATTAAGATTTGCAGCCCTAAATGTCTCAAGATGGGTTTCGTATGTAGCAAAAAGGGCGCAGCTTCGAAAACTGGAGCCGCGGGGCCTCCGATGTTATAAGCGGTTCTGCGGAGCGGTCATCCACAATTTTTGAGGCTTAATCATTTTGAAGCTAAATACGCTAGCTGTTTGAGCATTCAACAATAATTTTGTTGGATGCGTCGCATCTCTATTTATTTTATTTTTCATGGTTTAAGTCGAGTCAAAGTGGTTAATTATTTTTGTAAGGTTTGACGTCAATGTATGGTTTAGAATGTCTGCTTCGTTTTTCGTCAGATTGGTTAATTATTAAAACCAAAAATAATAGATGCAATTATTTTCATATTAGTTTTGAGTGTTTGAAAATACAAATAAGTAATTATCCAACGAAATATAAAGAATAACTGTAAATTAATTATAAAAGGTGTTTCGCTTTTTACCTGCCGGATAAGTGATAACGTGACAAACGTTTATTGACCTATGAAGTCGTAAAACGTTTGTTGTGATCTTTTATGTTAACGAGGGTTCTCTTTTAAGCGGTCGAACGTTTTTTTTTTAGATTTTCTGCCGTGACTAAACCTTCTGAATCGTGATTAAATTTAATGATATTGCGATTGAGGCAGGTATTACTAGAAGGGATTTTTTCGAAATTCCACCCGTCAAGAAGTAAAGCATGATACACAAATTGGCGTAGGAAAAATATTTTTGAGTCAATTTTACACGAAACTTATCATAAATATTCTCCGAGGCAAATATTAAACCAAGTATTTAACATTCTTTTTCCTTAGGGGCTCCATTTAAAAACAATCGAAAAATGTAAAACGTCAACATTTTTTAAAAAAGGCTGCATTTGGCTAAGAGTCAGGTTTTGAAATAGTCGAAATACTTTTAAAATAAGTCAACATTTTGACAAAATCGAAATGAAACAAAAGTGCAAGTTTTGAGACGTCGAAATTAAAACAGTTTTCAAAAGTTATTGCGAGAAAAAGTTTGAAATCCAAATCTCGAAAAAATTCGAAATTTTCAAAATAATGGCAGGAATTTCGAAAAAAGTGAAATTTCAAAAAAATTGAAATTTTTTTAAATCGAACTTTTCAAAACGAAGTAATGGTGGAACGGACTGGTCCTTGGATATCTTCAAAAATTAAAATACAGAACTTGTCCTCCGAAACCAAGAAAGATTAAAAAACAAACACAAGAAAAGTTGTGCTAACGCGTTTCGACAGCCAAGCTATCATCTTCAGAGAGAGAAAAGAGAAGAGAGAAGAGAGACGAAAGTAGAGAGAAGAGAGAAGAGAGAAGAAAGAAGAGAGAAAAGAGAGAAGAGAGAAGATAGAAAAGAGAGAAGAAAGAAGAGAGAAGAGAGAAGAGAGAAGAGAGAAGAGAGAAAAGAGAAGAGAGAGAAGGAAGAGAGGTGAATTTTTCCGACTTTGATGAAGTTTCGAACGACCTTGGTCAAGCATCTTCGTGAAGAGAAAAGAGAGAAGAAAAAAGAGAGAAGAGAGAAAAGAGAAGAGAGAAGATAGAAAAAGAAGAGAGAAGAGAGGAAAGAGCAGAGAGAAGAGAAAAGAAAGAAGAGAGAAGAGAGAGAAGAGAGAAGAGAGAAAAGAGAAAAGAGAAGAGAGAGAAGGAAGAGAGGTGAATTTTTCCGACTTTGATGAAGCTTCGAACGATCTTGGTCAAGCATCTTCGTGAAGAGAAAAGACAGAAGAAAAAAGAGAGAAAAGAGAAGAGAGAAGAGAGGAAAGAGCAGAGAGAAGAGAAAAGAGAGAAGAGAGGAGGGAGAAGAGAGAAGAGAGGAGGGAGAAGATAGAAGAGAGAAAAGAAAAAAGAAAAGAGAGGAGAAAGAAGAGAGGTGAATTTTTCCGACTTTGATGAAGCTTCGAATGACCTTGGTCAAGCATCTTCGTGAAGAGAAAAGAGAGAAGAGAGAAAAGAGAAGAGAGAAGGGAGAAGAAAAACGAGAGAAGAGAGTCGAGAGAAGAGAGAAGAGAGAAGGGAGAAGAAAAACGAGAGAAGAGAGTCGAGAGAAGAGAGAAGAGAAAAAAGAGAAGAGAGAAGAGAAAAGCGAGAAGAGAAAAGAAAGAAGAAATAAGAGCGAAGCCAGAAAAGAGCAAAGAAAAGAGAGAAGAGGAGAGAGAAAAGAGAAGAGAGAAGAGAGAATAGAGAAAAGCGAAGAGAGAAGAGAGAAGAGAGAAGAGAGAAGAGAGAAGTGAGTCGAGAGAAAAGGGAAGAAAGAAGAGAGAAGAGGGAAAAGAGAAGAGAGAATAGAGAAAAGCAAAGAGAGAAGAAAGAAGAGAGAGGGGAAAAGAGAAAAGAGAGAAGAGAAGGGAAAAGAAAGAAAAGAGAGGGGAAAAGAGAAAAGAGAGAAGAGAGAAGAAAGAAGAGAGAAGAGAAAAGAGAAAAGACAGAAGAGAGAAGAGAGAAGAAAGAAGAGAGAAGAAAAACGAGAGACGAGAGAAGAGAGAAAAGAGAAAGGACAAAAGAAAAAAGAGAGAAGAGAGAAGAGAAAAGAGAAGAGAGAAGAGAGAGAGAGAGAGAGAGAGAGAGAGAAGAGAGAAAGAGAGAGAGAGAGAGAGAGAGAGAGAGAGAGAGAGAGAGAGAGAGAGAGAGAGAGAGAGAGAGAGAGAGAGAGAGAGAGAGAGAGAGAGAGAAAGAGAGGTTTCAAAAATTTACTCAACAGTTTCTCTTTGAAGATGACATCTTGGCTGTCGAAACGCGTTGGAGCAACGTTTCGATGGCCAAGCTATCATCTTCAGAGAGAATATCTCTTAAAAAACACAACAGAGGTTGCTCTAACGCCGTTTCGATAGCAATCTCTGTTGTGCTTTTTAACCTTTTTTAATTTCAGGGGACAAGTTCTGTATTTCAATTTTTAAAGAGAAGTAAAATTGGTCAGAAATGTCGAAATTTGGGCATAAAAAAAGTTAAAATGTAGAAAAAGGCTGATTTTTTAAAAAGGTCGAATTTCAAAAAAAGAGTCAACTTTTTGAGATTTGGGTGTAAAAGGTGTTGGAAAAAGGTGAATTTTTCAAAAAGGATCCCAATTTATGAACAGTTAAAATTTTGAGAAAAAGTTTGAAATCCAAATTTCGAAAAATGTTGGTTTCAAAATAAAAGGTCAATTTCGAAAAAAGTAGGATTTCAAGTTGTTGCAATTTTTTTTTTAAAATCGAACTTTTCAGATTAGAACCTTTCAAAAATGTCAAATTTTGAGCATTTGAGTTAACATAGAGGAAAAGGCGAAATTGTTATAAAGGTCGAATTTAAAAAAAGTCGAAATTTCGAAATTCCGGCATTGAAAAATGTAGAAAAAAGTAAATTTTTCAACAAAATCTTATTCATGAAAAGGTAAAATTTTGAGAAAAAATGTGAAATCTAAATATTGACAAATAATGTGAAATCGAAATTTGAACAAAAACATTTTCAAAATAAAAGTAGATTTCGAAAAAACTACATTTCAAAAAAAATGGCGATTTTTTAAAATCTACCTTTTTAAAACGAAGTATGATAGAACTTGCCAAAAATGTCGAAATTTGGTCATTTGAGCATAAAAAAAATAAAATTGAGAAAATGACCAACTTTTAAAAAAAGTCAAATTTAAAAAATGTTACAATTTCGAAAAACGTCAATTTTGAAAAAGAATCTAAATTTTCAAAATAAGTCGTAATTTCGAGAAATTTAAATTTTCAAAAAAGTGGTAGTTTAAAAAAGTTAAATTTCCAAACGTAAAATTTTTCGAGAAAGGTCTTAATATTCAAAATATCAACTCTCCAAGAAAGTCGAAATTCCGAAAAAGTTAAAATTAGCGAAAACATCGAAAAATTAAATCGAAATTAGTAAAACAAAATCGATTTTGTTAATGTCAAAGTTTTTAAGCAAGAACAGTTTTTTTTTTAAATTAAAAGTTCCAGTAAAGAAACAAGAATTTTGAAAAATTTTAAAATATTCGCAATTTTCAAAAAAAATCGTGATTTTGAAAAAATCTGGATTTGAAAAAATTGGGATTTAAAATTTCCAGTAAAGAGAAAAAATTCACAATTTTCAAAAAAATTCGCAATTTTCAAAAAAAAATTGCTTTTCAAAGAAAAATGGATTTTCAAAAAAAATACGATTTAAAAAAAATCGCCTTACTTGGCCAAAGGCGCGATTTTCAAAAAGAATTCGCCATTTTCAGCAAACCGCGCGATTTTCAAAAATATCGCGATTTTCAAAAATATCGCGATTTTCAAAAAAATTCGCGATTTTTATTAAAAAAAATGGCGATTTTCCAAAAAAAAGGGAGATTTTTATTAATAGACGCTATATTCTCAAAAATTTCACGATTTTCAAAAAAAATTCACGATTTTGAACATATTCGCGATTTTCAAAAAGAATTCGCCATTTTCAGCAAACTGCGCGATTTTCAACAAAATATGCGATTTTCAAAAACATTCGCGATTTTTATAAAAAAATGATTTTTATTAATACACGCGATTCTCAAAAATTTCGCCATTTTCAACAAAAATTCACGATTTTAAAAATATTCGCAATTTTCAAAAAGAATTCGCCATTTTCAGCAAACCGCGCGATTTTCAAAAATATCGCGATTTTCAAAAAAATTCGCGATTTTTATTAAAAAAAATGGCGATTTTCAAAAATAAGGCCATTTTCAAAAATAAGGCGAGATTTCTATTAATACACGCTATTCTCAACAATTTCACGATATTCAAAAAAAATTCACGATTTTAAAAATATTCGCAATTTTCGAAAAAATCCGCGATTTTTGTTAGAAAAAAATGGTGATTTTCTAAAAAATGCAAGATTTTCAACATTTGCGGTTCTCAAAAAATTCGCAATTTTCAAATAAATTCGCGATTTTCTACAAAATTCGATATTTCACAAAAATTACCAATTTTTAAAAAAATTCCCAATTTTTAAAAAAATTCGGCATTTTCATTAAAAAAAATCTTGATTTTTTACAAAATGCGCGTTTTTACACAAAAAATATTCGCAATTTTCCAAAAATATCTCGATTTTCAAAAAAATTTCCAATTTTCAAAAAATTTAATTTTTAAAGAAAATGGCAATTTTCAAATACGCAATTTTCAAAAAAATTTTCGGTTTTTAAAAAAATTCGCGATTTTCGAAAATTTCGCAATTTTCAAAAATTTCGCAATTTTTAAAAGATTTCGCGCTTTTCAAAAAAATACGCGCTTTTCAAAAAGATTCGCGCATTTGATAAAAAAAAAATGCGATTTTCAACAAAATGTGAGATTTTCGACAAAACGCGCGACTTTCAACAAAAATATTCCTGATTTTTAATAAAGTAAACTCACTAATTACACTGACTGACTCTTAACTGACTCGAGGGAAAGGCGACCGCCTTATATAGTTTTGGCTACCAGGTTCTAGAAAAATCCCTTAGATAAGGCTTAACGTTTGCCGAAATTTTTGATACGCTTATCTGCCGTTTGCTTCGTTATCGCGGCCGCTTTCCCCTGATCAGATCTTTCTAGAAAATTTTCTTACGTACTAAATTCTATAATTTACATTTGGTTACAGTATTTTTCATTTTGCACATTTTTATTGTGAATTTTTTACCTAAAATCTGGCTCTAATGAAATACGTATTTATCGTTTGACGAAATTTCTGGAACGCTTATCTGCCGTTTGCTTCGTTATCGCGGCCGCTTTCCCCTGATCAGATCTTTCTAGAAAATTTTCTTACGTACTAAATTCTATAATTTACATTTGGTTACAGTATTTTTCATTTTGCACATTTTTATTGTGAATTTTTTACCCAATATCTAGCTCTGATGAAATACGTATTTATCGTTTGACGAAATTTCTGGAACGCTTATCTGCCGTTTGTTTCGTTATCGCGGTCGCTTTCCCCTTATCAGATCTTTCTAGAAAATTTTCTTATGTACTAAATTCTATAATTTACATTTGGTTACAGTATTTTTCATTTTGCACATTTTTATTGTGAATTTTTTACCCAATATCTAGCTCTGATGAAATACGTATTTATCATTAAATATTTTCTGAAGGAAATTTTGAATGATGAAACATTTTTAAATTGTTGAAATCCATGAAATTAAATTCGGAAATATTCTCTGCCTATAGATAGATATGTAATTATAGAAAAAATAAAACTGTGAGGGGTGGGCCGGGGGTCAACTTCCAAACGGGAAGAGGTAGCATGGTCAAGTGAGGTGTCATGTTAAAGCGCTTTATTCGTACGATCTAATTTCGACTTTTCTTGAATTTTAGCCTGTAACGTTTACGAGTTACGATAAAAAATGTGCAAAAATTCCCTCCTCAGAAAAGTAGGTGGATCGAAAAGTTAAAAGTAATGCTTCTATGAGAAATTATGTGGTATTATGTGAAAAATGAGTTTTTTTTTAAATAGCCCCATAGTTTAATAGGTAGTGATGCCACACTTCGATGCCCCTTATTTCGAGATCGCCCTTCAGATAATTTTTAAGAAGCGTTATAGACTGGACGTTTTGTCACGTTAATTTACCCATAATTGTATGCCAGATAAAAATCGCGTTTATAAGGCCACAAATGATGTTCTTATTGACTTTTGCTCAAAATTTAATTGCACCCGTACGTATAAGGCATTTTTGGGGGTGCCCAAAAAATTCGCAATTTTCAAATAGAAGTGACTTGGATCTGCGGTTATCGTGATCGCGTAAGTAATTAGCAGACGCTGGTTTTGGCCCCACTTCGCATGAAAATCTCTCTAGCTGCGTAGGTGCAACCAATTCTACTTTTCTTGGTCAACTGAGGTGGGATAGAACCAGCCGATACTAGCTACTGCGGTATAACGATTTTGCTGCAGATTTTTTTGACCTAGTCAGCTGTGATTGCAATTATAACTTATATCATTGGTCGATGAAACGTGGGGCAATCATTCACGTTTATATCCATTGATGAGATGAGGTCTTTACAATTTCAAAATAAATAAATAAAACTTTGTTTACAGTTTGAAAACTTTGAAGAATTCTAGTTTGTGTTGCCAGCGCGATGGAAGGAATCAAGTGACGACGCTATTAAAGGAGTAGGTGGGAAACTATTTCGGTCGATGTTGCAGATTAATTAAATAAGAAGCGAAGAAGTAGGGGATATGAAATTAGAGTCTTTAGAATGTACTTTAAATAGCAATGTTAATATTGAACAATACATCCAAGGCACCATTTCTCAGGCCATTCTCAAACAATTGAATTATTTACCGAACGGATTGGCATAGAAGAGAGAGTTCTATTCAAATTGCACCTTTAATATTGCATAAATGAAGCAAAATAATTCATAAGTTTGTAGTCTGCGCGTTTAGGGTTATTTACAATGCACAGGGAAATATTTATGATCCTCCTTCTTGAGTAAGGATTGCCCGCGTTGTCTTATTGCCGAGTTTGATTCCGATGGTTAACTATTAATGTACGGACTCTCTACAATTCGTTAATGCTCAAACACTTTTTACCCAACCCCCCACCGTTTATATTTGGGTATGTAACGTAAACGTCGATTTCCTGAAAATAAAAGATTTTATTAACCATATTTTATAATATCGAGCGCGCCTATCGCATAAACAACATTTTTGTTTTACGATCCAGGTGCTGGTATTACTTCTTCTATTTTCAACTTATCGGTATATAATAAAATTTATTTCAAACATCATTTTCTAATAATAAAATATTTCAACGGCCCGAGAGGCCGAATATGACGCACAATACGTGATCATATGCGAATATTTCGATGAATTAAACCATTATACTATTTAATCTTTATTCCCTTTTCTTATTTACCAAGGAACATAATATATACTTAGCCAGTTTTATGGTGTTCTGCTATAATAAATCTATAATAAGTATTTGCGCCTTTAGCACACGTGTTAGCGGGGCACCTATTGGAAAAGCCCTTAAAAAGATTGTTTATATCAAGATAAACAAGCCAGTAATGTGAAGAATGATTATTAACTTCTTGTGTTACCGCGACCATTAAAAGCCACCAAGAATCAAACACTCGATACACTTTACCACTCACACCTCTTCCAGGTATTCAGGAATCAATTTAAACCGGTAACTCGAGCCCCGCTGTTCACCATTCCATTTCCAATCAAGCAATCGCGAACGATTCGACTAAAGATGGAAGATGAACGCCCGAGTCCATTTACTCTTAAAATAAATTCTCAAAATTTCGTTTTTTTTTTCCTTCGTCGATCATTGTAACTAATTAACTCTATTAACGAAAATATAACAAGATATATAAAAATTCCACAATGTTTCTATAAATATTTGCTATGATTGGACCTAGTTTCGCTTTTCAGCATCGTCGGCGGTTCTTCCGGTAGCCTGTTTAGCCTAACGAGCTCCATGGGTCACAGACTCCTACAAATATTCCGTTTAATCCGAATTTTCAGCCAAAGGGGTGTGTCTGGAAGATCTAACTGCTCGTTCGTAAGTGAAAATTGTCTCGATTGTAAATATTTGTGAATTTCTATGACTTCCAAAAAAAATAGTATTGTAACAAAAGGTAGTTCTAATATTTATATTAGTAAGGAATTCTCTAGAAAAATTTGATAATGGGAAGTGGCCGCGATAATGAATCATACGCCAGATAAGCGCACCAGACGTTTCCGTGTTTCCGTGAGCGATAAGTCTTATCTGTACGTCCGTTCTAGAAACCGGAACGGTACCTATAAATACACGGTCGTCTTTCCCTCGGTCAGTTAATTGAACAGTCAGTTAGTTAGTTAGTCAGTTAATTAGTCAGTTGGTTAGTCAGATAATTAGTCAGTTTATTAGTCAATTAATTAGTCAGTTGGTCAGTTAAGTGAATTGTAACTGTAGTGTTCCGAAATCAGTTTGGAAATAAAGTGGTTACAATTCACGAAGTTCGAATTTTCGAACCGATAACGCGCAAGAGTATTATTGCAAATATCAGTTTGAAGTTTTTTTTTTAGTTTAATCCACTCGCAAAGGGTAACTCCATTCAAAGCACTGCGAGTAGGATGCAGAAACAAGGATAGATGGCGATGAACCGTCTTCTCAAACAAGGATAGGTTGCAACTTTTGGGGAAATTCCTTTTTGGTAACGAGTTCCATAGCTTGGAAATTCTATAGAAAAAAAAGTCTCAGTAGTCAGAAGTCCTCACTGTGTGGAACTCACTAAAATTACGACATTTTCAGACAGAGCTCTCCAAAAAAAAGTTCTCCACTTCATAATTAAAAGTGTCCAAGTAGTAGGTCCACGGTAGATATTCAAAAATACCTAAAATCACGTGGATCTGATACCAAATACGTTATCCTTATAAATAAATGGTTTGACTTATGGTTTTCAGTCGATCAAGTTGAAAGCCCTCCGAAGGATATTTTTCAGGACAAAATGTGGAACTTCCGAGCGGTTAAATTAAAACAGCGCACAGGAAGAAGTTCGACGTAGCGCCCATGTTTCATCTTGGACGTGTACACATGGTCGCCACTTTTCAATTCCATATTAAGATAATTTACTTTATTACGTACCGTCGTAAATTACTCGTTGTTTACGGCTGCGATTAAATTTTGAGCAAAAGATGACAAGAACATCATTTACGGTCCTATTAAGCGCGATTTTTATCTGGCATGCAATTAGGGGTAAATTTACATGACAAAACGTCCAGTCTATAACGATTTGCGCTTCTTTAAAATTACCTGAAGGGCGATCTCGAAATAACCGACATTGAAGTGTTGAAAGCATCTGGGCATAGATTTTCTCTGTATCTCCTTTGCGAAGTAGTGTTATTTCCAGATACTAGTTATTTCCATTCATGTTTTATTGGCTTTTTCTTCACTAGTACTCCTTCCAAGATTCTAGATTTTAAGTAACCTTCTATCAAGGATTGAAATACAAATTGTCCCATAAAACCAAGAAAAATTAAAAAACAACAAAGATTACTTTAACGCGTTTCGCTAGCCAAGCTATCATCTTCAGAGAAATACTCAACTCTTTGTTGTATTTTTTAATCTTTCTTGGTTTCAGGGAAGAAGATTTGTATTTCAATTTTTGAAGACAACTAAGGGCCAGCCCGTTCCACCAAAAAAATCTTCAATTAAGGATTGGCAATCTTTTATGGAATGTCCCAAGGGGCGATTGCGTTGGCATTTTGGCATCACTATTTGTTTAATTACGTGGCCATTTTTTTTAAATCTATTTTGACATAATTTTTAATTTTTCGATCCACGTACTTTTCCGAGGAGGAAATTTGTGGACATTTTTTATCGTAACCCGTAAACGTTACAAGTTAAAATTCAGGAAAAATCAGAAATAGATCGTTCGAATAAACCGCTTTAACATGATACCCCACTTGACCATGTTATCTCTTCCCGTTTGAAAATTGCCCTCCGTCCCACCCCTCACAGTTTTATTTTTTCTGTAATATTGACATGTCTATCTGTAGGCAGAAAGTATGTCCGACTTTAATTTCATGGATATCAACAATTTAAAAATGTTTCATCATTCAAAATTTGCTTCATTCAGAAAATATTTAATGATAAATACGTATTTCATCAGAGCTAGATATTGGGTAAAAAATTCACAATAAAAATGTGCAAAATGAAAAATACTGTAACCAAATGTAAATTATAGAATTTAGTACGTAAGAAAATTTTCTAGAAAGATCTGATCAGGGGAAAGCGGCCGCGATAACGAAGCAAACGGCAGATAAGCGTTCCAGAAATTTCGTCAAACGATAAATACCTATTTCATTAGAGCCAGATTTTAGGTAAAAAATTCACAATAAAAATGTGCAAAATAAAAAATACTGTAGCGAAATGTAAATTATAGAATTTAGTATGTAAGTAAATGTTCTAGAAAGATCTGATAAGGGAAAGCGGCCGCGATAACGAAGCAAACGGCAGATAAACGTTCCAGAAATTTCGGCAAACGATAAGCCTTATTTGCGCGATTTTTCTAGAACCTGGGAGCCAAAACTATATAAGGCGGTCGCCTTTCTCTCGAGTTAGTTACTTAGAGTCAGTCAGTGTAATTAGTGAGTTAGCAGTTAAAAGTCAATAAGCGAGTTAATTATTCAGTTGTAGTGTTCCGAGTTTAGTTTGAAAATAAAGTGGGTATTATTCAGCAAGTGTTTAATAATCATTTCGAACCGATAAGCCCGTAACAATACCTTATTTAATTATGTAATTTTAAATAATTCTGAATTATTTTTGTTAGAATTCATCAATTTTATTTGGAACTTACATCGCTTGTGGTCAACATTCTATCAATTGTGTGTTTAAAATAACGAAATTCAGTTTTTTTTCACGTAATTAATTAATTGGGATTTATTTCTATGCAAATTATTAATTCTGACCTTATATGAGTTAAAAAAAAGTGGAAATATAAAACTTGGACTTTTTTTTTTCCAAATGTCGACTTTATTAGTTTTTCAAACTTTCGACTTAAAAATGTTTTATTTTTGAAAATCGGTAATAATTTTGATGGAACGGATTGGTCCTTGGTTATCTTCAAAAATTGAAACGCAGAACTTGTCCCCTGAAACCAAGAAAGATTAAAAAACACAACAAAGGTTGCTCTAACGCGTTTCGACAGCCAAGCTGTCATCTTCAGAGAGAAACTGTCGAAACGCGTTAGAGCAACCTTTTTTGTGTTTTTTAATCTTTCTTGGTTTCAGGGGACAAGTTCTGTGTTTCAATTTTAGCTAATAATTTTAAAAATTGCGAATTGTTTTAAAAATTGCGAATTTTTTCATAAAATCGCGCATTTTGTTGAAAATCTCGCATTTTTTTGAATGTTGCGAATTTTTTTCAAAATCGCGAATTTTCTTAAAAACCACGAATTATTTTAAAAATGGCGAATTTTCTTAGATGACGAATTTGTTCGAAAATCGCGAATTTTCTTAAAAACCACGAATTATTTTAAAAATGGCGAATTTTTTTTAAATGATGAATTTGTTTCAAAAGCGCGAATTTGTTTGAAAATCGCGAATTTGTTTGAAAGTCGCGAATTTTTTTGAAAACCACGAATTTTGTCGAAAATCTCGCATTTTCTAGAAAATTGCAATTTTTTTTTTTTGAAAATTGTGAACTATTTTGAAAATAGAGAATTTTTTAGAAAATAGTAAATTTTTTTGAAAATCGCGCATTTTGTTGAAAATCTAGTATTTTGTTGCAAATCCAAATTTTTTAATGAAAATCGCGAATTTTCTTGATGATAATCGCGAATTTTCTTGATAAAAATCGCGAATTTTCTTGATGAAAATCGCGAATGTTCTTCATGAAAATCGCGAATTTTCTGGAAAATGGCGAATTTTTATTTTGAAAATGACGAATTTTTTTAAAAATCACAAATTTCTTTGAAAATGGCAAATTCTTTTGTAAAAATCGCGATTTTTTTTAATAAAATCGCGAATTTTGTTAAAAATCTCGTATTTCCTTGAAAATCGCGATTTTGTAGAAATTTGCTAATTTATTTGGAAATATCGATTTTTTTAGAAAATCATGACTTTTTTTTGAAAATCAGGAATATTTTTGTTGAAAATCGTACATTTTTTTTGAAAATCTCACATTTTGTTGAAAATCATAATTTTTTTATCAAATTCGCGAATTTTTTTGAAAATCGCAAATTTTTCTGAAAATTGCTAATTTTTTTGAAAAGCGCGAATTCTTTTGAGAATCGCGAATATTTTTGAAAATCGCAAATTTTCTTGAAAATTACGCATTTTATCGAAAATTGCAATTTTCTTTAAACATTGAATTTTTTGAAAATTGGAAATTTTTTTTTTTTAATCGAGATAATTTTTGAAAATTGCGAATATTTTTTGTGTAAAATCGCGCATTTTGTTGAAAATCGAGATTTTTTTTTATTGAAAATACCGAATTTTTTTGATAATTGCGAATTTTTATGGAAACATCGAATTTCGTAGGAAATCGCGAATTTATTTGAAAATTACAAATTTTTTGAGAATCGCAAATGTTGAAAATCTCGCATTTTTTTTTAAAATCTCTATTAAATAAAAATGCTGATTTTTTCGAAAATTGCGAATTTCTTGAAAATCGCGAATTTTTGTTGAAAATGGCGAAATTTTTGAGAATCGCGTGTATTGATAAAAATCTCGCATTATTTTTGAAAATCGCCATTTTTTTAATAAAAATCGCCATTTTTTTTAATGAAAATCGTGAATTTTTTTGCATTAACATTTTTTTTGAAAATTGCGCATTTTGTTAAAAATCTCGCATTATTTTTTGAAAATCTTTATGAAAATGGCCATTTTCTTTGAAAATCATGAATTTTTTTGGAAATCGCGAAATCTTTGAGAGCCGCGTCGCGTGTATTGATACAAATCTCGCCTTATTTTTAAAAATCACCATTTTTTTTAAAATAAAAATTGCGTTTTTTTAAATGAAAATCGCGATTTTATATGAAAATCGTAATTTTTTATGAATATCGTGATTTTTTTATGAAAGTCATGAATTTTTTTAAAATCGCGAATTTTTTTTAAATTACGACTGTTTTTAAAAATCGCGCATTTTGTTAAAAATCTCGCATTTTGTTAAAAATCTCGCATTTTTCAAAAATCTTTATGAAAATCGTGAATTTTTTTGGAAATCGCGAAATGTTTGAAAGTCGCGTCGCGTGTATTGATAAAAAGCTCGCATTATTTTTAAAAATCGCCATTTTTTAAAATGAAAATTGCGTTTTTTTAAATGAAAATCGCGATTTTTTATGAAAATCGTGATTTTTTATAATGAAAATCGTGATTTTTTTATGAAAGTCGTGAATTTTTTTTAAAATCGTGATTTTTTTTTTGAATTACAAATTTTTTTGAAAACCGCGCATTTTGTTAAAAATCTCGCATTATTTTTTGAAAATCTTTATGAAAATCGCCATTTTCTTTGAAAATCGTGAATTTATTTGGAAATTGCGAAATCTTTGAGAGCCGCGTCGCGTGTATTGATAAAAATCTAGCATTATTTTTAAAAAACTACCATTTTTTTAAATAAAAATCGCGTTTTTTTAAATGAAAATCGCGATTTTTTATGAAAATTCTGATTTTTTTATGAAAATCGTGATTTTTTTTATGAAAATCGTGATTTTTTTTTAATGAAAATCGTGTTTTTTTAAATGAAAATCTTGATTTTTTTATGAAAGTTGTGAATTTTATTTTAAATCGCGAATTTTTTTTGAATTACGAATTTTTTTGAAAATCGCGCATTTTGTTAAAAATCTCGCATTTCTCGAAAGTCCTTATGAAAATCGCGTTTTTTTTTTTAAAATCGTAAATTTTTGGAAATCGCGAATTTTTTTCTAAGAGCGATTTTTTTGAAATTGCCATTTTTTTTGAAAATCGCACATTTTGTTAAAAATCTCGCATTTTTTTTTGAAATTTTTTATGAAAATCGCGAATTTTCTGAAAAATTGGAATTTATTTGGAAATATCGAATTTCTGTGAAAATCGCAAATTTTTTTGAAAGTTGCGACTTATGGTGAAAATGGCGATTTTTCTCGAAAATCGTGCATTTTATTGAAAATCGCGAATTTTTTTGAAAATGCGAATTTTAAATGCGTTTTTTATCGAAAATTGCAATGTTTTATAAAAATCGTGTTTTGTTAAAAGTCGCGTGTTTTGTTGAAAATCACGATTTTTTATGAAAATTGCGATGTTTTATGAAATTTGCCGTTTTATGAAAATTGCTGTTTTATGAAAATTGCTGTTTTATGAAAATTGCGATGTTTTATGGAAATCGTGAATTTTATTGGAAATCGCGATATTTTTAGAATTAGGAATTTTTTTGAAAATGGAGCATTTTGTTAAAAATCTCGCTTTATTTTTTGAAAATCTTTATGAAAATCGCGATTTCCTTCGAAAATCTTGAATTTATTTGGACATCGCGAATTTTTTTCTAATAGCGATGTTTTATGAAAATTGCGATTTTTTTTTTAATAAAATCGCCATCTTTGGATAAAAAAAATCGATATTTTAGGAGAAAAAAATTTAAATTATTCGAACTTTCTTCAAAAATGTTTATTTCTTTTTTTTTAAATTTCGATGACAATACATAAAAGAGAAAATGGCGAGAGGAGGAGGGGTAAGAAGTCGGGGCTCCATGAAAGTATATTAAAAAGAAATATTGGGGAGAGGGGGATGAAAATATATAAAAAAGAGAATTTGAGGAGTATGGGGGAGGGGGGGGGGGGGAAGTGGATGTTAGTCGCACTTCGTCTCAACTGAGACAAACCGCTAAAAGTTTAGAAAAAGATTTTTTTTTAAAATATCTTAAATTTGTTATATCATAGTTTTAAGTTTTCACTTCTGTCGGCAGTCCCCATAACTGCCCAACTTTTTTTTTTCGTGTGTTAGTTTGAAATCTTTGGATAACAAAATTGATAATTCAGAAGAAAAAAATTGAAAAAAGTCGAAACGTGTCTACGTAAAACTTGGAATTTTATATTAATTTAGCCCAAAACTGTAAAATTTCTAGAAAAAGTTGAATTTTCAATAAAACTTTTGTCAATAAATTCAGCTTTGTCGAAATTTTAACTTTTTATTAAAGTTTCGAATTAAAATTTGCAATTTTTTCTAAAGTTGCGATTTCAAACGAAATTTAGGCTTTTTTTTGCAAATGAAGACTTCTCTTTCGCAAAATTTAAATTAAAGCTTTAAACGTCGACTTATTTCTCGAAATTTCGAATTTCATTTCGAATTAAAAAAAAATTAAAATAAAATAATTTTGATAAGAACTGAAATATTCTAGCTTAGGTTGGACTGTTTGAATCTCCGTGTGAAGTCGAAAATTTAAAAATTTGTATTAGCAATTTCTGTTTTTTTTTTGAAAGTTTTGATTGACGTAAAATTTAGATTTTTTTCGAAAAATGTTGACTTTTTAGTTTTGAAATGTAGACACTTTTCTCGTGATTTCGAATTAAAAATAGAAACGAAATAAAATAGGTTTAAATTCGAAATGTTGAAAAAATTTTGAATTTCGACATCGATATTTGCAGCACCTTGTTTAGGGCCCAGTGCAACATACTGGTGGGGCCTCCTATTAAAATGTTGGCAGAAAGAGTGATGGTTGCAATATTTTTTGTGATCGAAGAAAAAAAGGCCAGCAGATCTAGAGTATCCTCTTGTCGACGATTAAATACAAAGGAGGACAACTGTCTACTCTTGTGGGGGGTCCATGTGCAATGGACTAGCTTAAATCCGTCCCTGGAAATCATATGTTCGTTTACTAGAGTCGATTAATGAGATACGTCACCAGAAAAATTATTCATATGTTTGAGATCTCTGTCGAAGGTTTAGAAGCAATTAGGGAGATACGCAGTTGTGCATTCGAGATTTTGAGATATCGAATATTCTAGTATGCGTAAAATATCAATATAAGCCAGCCATTGTACCCTAAATTGTTGCGCTCACACGAATAATTTGGTTTGTTAAATAAAAGTGTTACTGTGTTTGGATAACGCGTAACAATACTATTTCAGGAAAAAATTTCTAGGTAAACTATTTGAAGAACATTTTTTCTGAAATATGGTCAATGAGTTAACTGAATATTTCGGGTACATCTCATCGTTAACAAACGAGCAATTCGCGTGTTACCTAAAAAGATTTTTACGTTAACGCCAAGGATAAACTGCGGCCTAAAGATCCTATGCGATTTTAACAACTTTCGCCGTATATTTAATTTATTGTAATATTTATGAAAGCCGGAGCCCAAGGGGCCATTCCGACCCCCGAGAAAGCGAGGGTGGGGGTGTTTCTAAATAACAACACTGCCGCCTCTAATTTACCCTCTCTCTGGCAAACTTTTATTATAATATATAAAAACTCCCCAAGTTTCGTTCCACAATTTATTATTTTTATTTTCGCTCGTCGTCGACGGGTCGTAATGGAATCGCCGCCTTCGTAATTAACCCATAAAACATCGACAACTGTAAATTCAAAATTACTAAAACAATATTAAAACATGCATATCATATTATTAGAAATACAAAGTAAATATATGCATCGGGTTGGCGATCTTAGGTGCCACCCACCCTCGCGGACCGTCGCCCCGTCTTCGTCCAAACGAAATCGACGGCGGCGAGTGCAAAAAAGACGAAACGTTTCATGTGTCTGTACGTATGATTACATTGAATATTTTAAGGAACACGCACATCTATAGTTTCTACGCTCGCTCGAAATAAAATATGTAATTTCCTTCTGCTTTTAATTCGACCCGCTAATTTGCATGTTTATTCTCGAAATTTAAATTCTCGATTCGTATC